>CAEGAE010012451.1:0-24284 GCA_903067095.1 Girardinus metallicus | reverse complement strand
CTGTGCAACGCAAGTAATGTTCCTGCCGGAACACGGTGCGCTAAATAATAAAACATAAATTAACGAAGCTTCGAGGCTGGTACATTTTCCTCGAGGAATTTTAATAATCGAGGTACTCGAATCAATCGAGGAATCGTTTCAGCCCTACTCTTCTGTTAAGCCTACATATGTGTTTATGATTTAGAGCTGAATTATGGAGCTCTGCAGCTCCTCCAGAGTTATCTCATTAATGCTCTCCTTGCCTGGTCTGTCAGTTTAGTTGGGCAGCCATTGCCAGTAAGGGGAAATAACGGGACACTGATATATTCTTACTCTACTTTCAGACCGGTGTACTATATGTTCATCCACTAATATTCTCTAAAACCTCTGATGCCAGCTGACATTATATTGAGATCAATTTTCACAAAGATGAACTCTATTTACTAAGTACGCAGCTTATAAAGGCATATATTTCTTTTTAGGGGAATCTGTTTTAAGAGTGCTAAATACAAATGCTCACTTCACATTTTGAACACTTATTTTTACCCTTGAACAGTCTTTTGTTTTGATTTATTTCACAAAATAAGAATAAAATACATTAAAGGTACATTTACATAAGGGTATGAATACTGTTGTAAGGCACTCTATACCCTGCATCATATTTCTGTTTTTTTTTCTCAGGGTTACGAAGGATCCTTGATAAAGCTCACTTCTAAGCAGGTATGTTTAATGTCTTCTCATCCAAAGAATCCACTGCATGAATTCCTGCCGCTCCCTAACAAAACATCCCATCTGTCAGAAGCTTGCAATTCACCGCATCTCCTTTTTTCCATCTTGGTGGGATCGGCTTGCTGACAGGGAAGGATAACTCCTCTGTTTTATCGGGAAGTACCTTTTTAACGTGTTAGAGAGGTTTCCTGTTGGGAGGGGGAATCACGTTTCACCCAGTTGCCTTTGGCAGTCTGATACTGCTCGTAGGGGTGAAGGGTGTCAAAAAGAGCATTTTGACACGAGGTCAGAGTTTTTCCTCCAGAGGAACAGGACTGAAAATTAGCTAGTCTGGCAGGTATCGATAGTCAGAATCAAGCAACTTATATTTTCACATCACACTGTCTCCTGCTAAGACATGTTCTGCTCAAACCTTGGGCTTATTGGGGAACATACACTGGAATAACACATTTCTTAATTTTACTAGTAGTTTCAGGATGTGAAAAACATTCACAAGATTCAGCAGCAGTGGAGTACAGGACATAGTCTATTAGTGCACGACTTTAGTCTGTTTTCACAACAAACTAATATTTTAAATTTTTTTTAAGCTGTTTCATCTTGAACCTTTGCACATTGTCTTAGGTTTCAAAATTTTTGTGCTTTGTTCTTTTTTCCGTAGCAAATAGTCATGTACTCTTTACAAACTGCACAAATGTAATAATTGTTTACTGTTTGCATTAGCTCAGCTATGCAAAAGTTTTAAGCCAGCATTATTCCCTTTATATTTTGCTTTCAAACAGCCTGATGTTCTTGTAATGTTATAAGGTGGTTTGATTAACAGTTTCATGCTTTCTAAATTTATGTTTAGGCATTGCTTTCTCTGTCATTTGTGTATTGAGTTGTGTAGTGGGTCCTGAAAGTACATAAGGAAGCTGAATGAAAAGAGGAAACAAATTTTGGAAATAAAATAAAAAATCAGTAGTTATGACGTAGGAGATGCACCATCTTTCCTTCAGTCAAGCTTTTTGCTGCCAGTTCTCTGACAATCACCATGTCACTGGTCACTCTGTCATGTTTGGGATTTTTTTCTTTTGAAGACTCAACTAAAGAAACTGGAACATTTTTGTGACAGGCTGTTTGTGACAAAGTGCCAAAAGATCTGAAAAAGACAATAAAATACTATTATTGTATATACCGTTGTTTCCAAATTGGAAAACTAAGCAGCTTTTTGTGCTAAGTTTATAGTAATAGTTGCACTAATAAATTGTTTATTTGTACTTAGAAAAATCTTTTGCAAGCGCAGTACTCCATAGTCTGCTCATGAACTTGTTTCTTTAATGATTTATATATAAAATACAACAAAACACCGTGAGTACCCAGTAATTAGCTTCTCACTTATCACAGCGCTTCGCATATTCCACTGATTTTCTGACTCCCAATTGTCTGGAACACAGTTAATTTGGGTTTGATTTCATTCTCAGATCCTTGCTCCACACATTGTGGGTAGATAATGGTTCACTGATGTCGGCTGTAGTTTGTACTTCTAAGTATTGTCCACTGTTCTTCTCTATTAAGTAGACAAATGGGCTTGAAAAGCTCCTTCTTTTGGATGTTAATTAACCTTCTGTTTACCTCAATAAACACACACTAACACCAAACTGGTACCACTAAGTACCAGTACTAAGTGGTACTGAGTACTACCACTGGTGGTTCTTGTTGACAGCAGTCCTACAGAGGTGTGGATGACCATAACAAACTGAAATATCTTTTGTTGTGAGATGCTGTTCACAAGGCCAAATTTGTCTTTAAGTGGCTTGACAACAAATAATAACAGTGTTCAGATATGAATCAAGTTCCAAATAAATATTTTGAAAGAGCAATTACAAATATTACAATAAAATCAGGCCTTTTGAGAAGCAAAATCTAAAAAAAAAAGAGATGTTAGACAAACCTGAACAGAGGAGTCAAGCTGCAACACCATTTCTAAATAAATTTGTTTGCCCCTTTCCTTTACGGTAACCCTGAAATTTAAGATCATAGTGCTGGAGTACACAAAACCCTGTTTTCCTTGTGGTTTCCTTTATAAACCAGCCATCATGTAAAAACGTGGTGCAAATAACAGTTCCTAAATGGCCCTTGCAACTGCACTAATACAAGTGCTTTTAAACGTCTTAAACATCTCCGCTCACCACCACTTACGGATGTTATGGCTGCACCTGCATTGCAAAGAGTCAGCTAACAGTAAAAAGCCTCGGTGAATTCCCATTTTACTGTATTTATGCTAGGCCGATGTTGTAAAGAAAATGTCTGGGACTTTAAAATCTAGTCAGTCAGTTAATAGCTCATTTTTTGGGGGGTTGTGATACAAAAAAAAGGACCTTTGCTGAAGTGCTTGTCTCCAAACTAGCCCTTGAACTGACTGAAAAGGGGCATCGCTTACCTTCTCCCCCCCTCCATAAATGCCATCCTCAACAAGACAAATGTCAGCTAATGCGCACGTTCAGTCAGGAGTCACAAAGTACTGTCCAGGAGTGCCCCTGCTTTGTTTTGCTTCTCCTCGCTAATGGCAATGACGATGGCGACATAAATCAATCGATCGGCTCTCTCTCTCCACCAGCCGGAGAACTCGCAGCCATCTCCATATATAGCAACAGCAGCCAGACCTCAGACCCTTTCTATTTATATTCCTGCTACGCTTCCTCCTCCTGATGTCTTTACTAAGTCCTTTCTTTTATGTGCGTGTTTCGTTTTTTTCTCCTATTTTTCCCCCTCCTCTTCCTCATGCTTTTCGCTCCACTTATTCCAAATTCCCATAACCCTCGACTGCTTTTCCAGATCACAGACGGCAGTGTGAACCCAAGGGAGCAATGTGTTTGGAGGCTTTCTATCCACACAAACATGGAACAACAAACCTTTTTTTGGGATTCACACCTGCATAGCCTTGATCTCCTTTTGCTTTTTTCCCTTCGTGCCCCTCCCATCATTGCGACAGGTCTCCGAAGTTAACGCTCTAAAACAAATGTCATGAAGTAGACCTGCTTGAGGAGAGGAGTTTTTATAAGCTTTGGCCTCACTTTCTTCTATTTTCACCTCTCACCTCTAAACTCTGTTCTCATTTGTCTTCTTTTTTTCTCTCTCATCTCTATCTCTTTTTAGATTCTTCTCCCTCCCTTCTCAGGGTCTTTTACAGCAACTCTTACAGGCACTTTCTCGCTCCTCACATTGCCCGTATTTGGGCAAAGGAGAGCCCGAACGTTGAACTCTCTCTTTGTGCAAACTAAACAGCATTTCTTTACTCCCCCTTCTTCTCTATCTCTCCTCATGTCACCACAGTTTCATAAACAGGGCAAGAGAGAAAGAGACGGAGAAGGAAGGAGTTGACTCTGATAAGAAATGAAAAAATGTACACAGTGTATAAAAAAAGAACATGTTTTTGTCATTCAGACAGAAATGCAGACTCAGATTTCTGCCCTAAACAATGTTTCTTTCTTTTTGTTCTGTCTTCTTTCTCTCCCCAGCCAGTGGGGTTTGTCAGCTTTGACAGCCGATCAGAGGCAGAGGCTGCTAAGAATGCCTTGAACGTAAGTGCCATGCCCTCACCGCTCGAGTACCGGCTCAGCGCAAAGCATGTTTCCTCTTCTTCTTCTTCTTTGCAGCTCAAATGGATTTAATTGAGGGGAAGTACACACATTCCTTCATGACCCTTCAAATGCAAAAAAAATCTGATACAAGTATATGACAGCTAAGTCAAAAAAACTGAGATGGTGTGCCATAATATTTTGCATCTTAATGATGTCTGTCTGGACAAAATATATCCAGTTTCTATCAGCATGTGAAGCAAGTCTATAATAATGTTAATAGTCTCAGGTATAAAACTGAGCACAAGACATACTGTATCTTTGTTTGAGACTCTTATTTTCATTTGCGAAAGGAAGTAGTTTGTGCCTTACTTTGTCATGTTGACAGCTAATTGTTTCCTGTCCGCTGGCTGATAGGAAATACAAAAACATTGAAGTGGACTCCACCACTTTCACATGCATTATTTGCTAACGTTTTGGGTATTTTGTTACAACCACAAATGGTGACAGACAAGATAAGTTACTTGTAAGAACCTTGAAAATATTGTGACAGCTATGTGTTAGCCACTAACAATGCTAAGGTTGCTATTTCACATGCATACAAAACTGACATAAGTTGAACTGATGTTTTTTATAGCAAAATTTCAGATTGTGAAGCCTTTTCTACTGGATACAAAGAAAAGCAGAGATGGTTGTTGACGATAATGTTGTATGCTGTTTCCTGTTACGTTGATAAGGTAGCCTTGACCAGCTGATAGCACTATGTTCCAAAACATTGAGGAAACCTTCAACACTTTGAACGTGGTTAACTTATTTAGCATTTTTGAAGAATGAAGAAATAGTGGCAGGACAGAATAAAACATTTTGTGGGCTGATAATATGGTAAATGGCTAACCATTAGCTGCTAACCTCAGCAATATTAGTAGCTAAGGTTAGCAGCTAGCCATTTGCTGCTGATAGTGCTTAAGTTAGCACTGAGATGGGTCAAATATAAACTGAATCAATATTTGTAGATTAGATTAACGAATTTTAAGATTAGGAAAGTTTGAAGTTTATTTTTTATAACATAAAAAGGTGCATTTCTATTAGTCTTGTTAAGATGCACCAGTTTTTCTCAGTATTTTCATAGAGAAAAATAGCTTTTTAATTCTTTTTTTTTAAAATAATGACCGGAACTCGCTGACAACACTGAGGAAGCCCCACCACTTTTACATAATTTATTCAGCACTGTTTTAGGTACATAGCAGAAAAAGTAAAAATTTACTAAGTCGCAGATAAGAAATTGGAATTGGCTGATTTTCATCCTTACTTGCTGTGGCTGATGATCAGCGGGTCAGAAACTCAAAAGTACAAACTTTTTTCCGATTGTTGAATGCACTGTGCGTGCTGCAAGAAAAAAAAAAAACACTGACAAGAACACTCTTGAACATATTAATGAATGAGATGACTCCATTTTGAATGCCTTCTTGTATTACAGTACTTAAAAAGAGACCAGAATTGGGTTCACCAAATTGGAGATTGGTAATCGGCCACAAAATTCTGATCTTTGCATCTGCATCCGAAAACCACAAGCTTTACAAAGAAAATACATCATTCTTCTTAACAGTTCCTTACAACACTGATATTGCACACAATATATGGTGATAAAGATACATTCACATTGTGATACATTCCTACTATGGAACATCTGAAGGTTTTCTGCTTATGGAAATAAAGCTGCCTCTTTGGGCTTTGCCTGTGAATGCTGCAAGTTTTGGAGAAAATTAAGTCTTCTTGTGTGTATAAATAGAGGATATTGATCTAGGGTTTAATTTTAATCTCCCTTATTTCAGGCTGTAGCTCAGGAGAAGCCTTGGTGAGGCAGGCTCGAATGTATAAAAACAACAGAGCCCATATTCACAGAGTTTTTATACAGCTTTTTAAAAACCAAGGCAGTAATGAACTCCAGCTTTCACAACCTTTACTTTCCTATTGTTATGTATATATTTAGTAGATTTGTTGATTTCTTCGCGACGGAAAAAGATCGCTTTTATCTCCGTAACTGAAGTGGGACTGTGACAGCAGAGTGTGCTGTCTTTCAGATGTTAGAAATGTTGGTGCGTATCAAAGACAGAGCAGAAAGGAAGAAAGGAGAAAAATTATCATCTTATTATGAGCCAGCAGCGCTCACAACGTTTCTGGTGAATCTCTAAGTGGGAATAAGAATTGTCTTATTTTTTCGGAGGCAGAGTTATGTTCCCGAGAGGTCATATGGAGATAAGTTTTCTTTTTTTTGAAGACATCTATCTGCATATTTAGATATGCGGAAGAATGAGAAACCTCCAGAGAAAGTGAGGGATTTGTTTCCTATCAGGAGCTATGTTTTATTTCCTCTAAATTACAAAAACATTAGCATTAACCAAAGATGGTGGTGGAGAAGAAGAAGAAGCTCTTCAAGGTGGATACACAGCTCAGTTCAAACACTGGAGGACTTGGGCCCCTCATTATAACTTTGCAGCTTATTACACCTTTGCAGCTACTACCGGTAGAAGCTGCGAGCTGCCCTGAGCCGAGGCAATCCCTGTTAATTCCTCCTTCTTTCATGAGTAGAGCCTTCACTCGCTTGTTGCAGCTCAGCTTTGCCCAAGCCTGCAGGGACGAGATGAGAAGCCCATCCCCGGCAATTCCTTGCTCTTTTGCTGCAGAGAACTTCGCACCTCGACTGCTTTTCTGCACAGCTGATTTGACCTTTGTTGCTTCTCTGTGTCTTATGCGGGCAAATAAGTATGGTTAATTTGATGACATTTACTGTGGCCTCTAAGATTTTGTCCCATTTGGTTGCTTGCAAGCTAAGTAAGCAAGTATCCGCTGTGATTTGGATGAGGAGGATCTTGGATTGTGCTACATTCCTTGTGTTTTCTCAAGCACAAGTAACTGTGAGGGGAAATGATTTGGCCAACTGGTCATGTGGCGTTAAAAACACCCTTTATATTTGATTTGTCATGAGCAGTGGTATGTCAGAAGGGCTTTAGCAGTGGCATGTCAAGCATTTGCCAAAACTTGTGGCTCCTTTTAAGCTTTAGCACTGACTGTGTCATGACAAATGAGGCATCTGATGTCGTGATATTAAATTACAGTTGCAGGGTTCAGTTGGAAGCATATTGAGGTTCTTGTGGCTTATCTGCCTGACTTTTAAATGACACCATGTGTTAGCCAGGATTGTGTCATCAGGCTTGGATTATAAATTTCCCAATAATCCACAGTGAGCAGCTTACATCCGACATCACATTCCAAGCTGCATTTTAAGTTAATTTGCATAAGTTTATGTATCTAATTACACTTTAGAACAAACATAATCTCAAAGCAATTTACAGGACCAACAAATTAAAGTTACATCCAATAATATAGACTCAAATTAGATCCAGATACAGTTTGGACAAATCAAATTATTTCAAATGTAGTTCAGCAATTAGTATTTTTGCAGCAACCTGTCATTATGATCAAGTATATGGTGACGGTGGAGTGAAATCTGTCCATTTTTAACAGAGAAAAACCTCTGTTAGAACCCAGGTCATTACAAACAGCTGTAAGAGGTCATAGGTTAAGAGTTAAGGGATGAGCTACAAAATAAACAGAGGTTCTGGTTCAGGGCTGCCTTCTGTGGAAGAAAAAAATAAAGAGAACATGGCGTTACTTCTAATAATAGCTCCATCACTGGATTAGTCTGGGAATCAGACACAGAAGCACTGAACCGCTAGAACTTTCTATTAAAAAGAAAAGCAAATTTAATAACAGCTACAGCTTTGGCAATGAGTTCATCCAAGAAGGCCACACTTCCTTACACCGAAGCATTGAGCCAAGAGAAGCTTCTATGGAGCTAAAAACAACTAAAAGCAGCTAAAAACTGATTTCCCGAGCCAAGAGTGCTCTCTTTTTAATATAATAATTAAAAAGTATTGCATAAATGCAAGGTAGTCGGAGAAATAAGTGGCTAATGACATATTTTTAGCTGCATATTTTCTTGTGAAATTCTTTAAAGTATAAAAAAAAAAAGCAGTAGACTGTGACAGTTCCAGGAACCAGAGTCTGGCAAATGTGTAAACAGCACATTTTTCTGTTGCTGTCTGTATTGGTCTGATTTATTACCGCACTAAATACTAGTCAGCAAAGTTTTTTGTATGGTAATCTCCTCCCCAATTATCACATAACAACCTGAGTGCCAACCAAAATAATTTAAGCGCCCTGTTTTGAAGGGTGGTTGTGAAAGCAACGTAATCCTGCTCTTACCATCATTAGGAATCATTATGTGGTGAGCCCAAATCTCTCTCAACAAAGTTGCTGTGAGCAACCTTCGAGGGAAACAAAAAGGTGTTCGAGAACTTTGTAAGCAGCCTGTCGGCACTTGCAAAACAACTGAAACATGGTAAAAGTTCAAATTTATAAGCTAACTCACACAGACTTTTAACATTTTTTGCAAGAAAACCCTCGTCTGCCATTGTACCCACTGCTAAATCAAGGTGAGATGTGCTGCAAGCGCTTGGAGAAAGATTTTGACTAGTTTTCAATGACAAGTTAGATTTTCCAAAATTTCCCTTTTCATTTCTGTGTCTAGTTTTTCAAAACATTGAGTTGAGCCTTACAGAAAAAAAGATGTCCTCGCAATCTGGTAGGTTTGTAGAGTTCTTACAAGTTAGAGTGGACAAATATTGTCTAGACAAGATGAGGGATGCTGATGGACTCTTAAGAAAACTGACTGTGTAAACTGAGTATAAAAGTGATTCACCAAAGTATTAGCTTCAGGGTGTGCTCTCTTACATGGCTAGGTTATTGCTACATTTTGTTTGCTTTTTGTTTGAACTGTTCATGGTACATTTCACTTACCATTTGGAAAAAAGATTAGAAATTATTTACCATATTTACCATTTTAAAGGGGTGTATGCACTGTACTTTTCCTGAGAGGAACTGGATAATGCGTCGTTAGATAGACTTCAACAGGAAAGCCATTTTGACACATTGGCTTGGGGATAATGTCTCGCTTTCAGCCCTTATTCACAGCAGACTGACAGCTCACATTTTGATGCTAATTTTTGCCACTTTTGAAACTGATGGTATAACGTCTTGCTTTTGTAGCTGTAAATCATTCATCAGTAGGCCATGTGTAATGAAATACTAGAATGGATAATGCCTTACAGTCACTTAAACATTTTCCATCTCACAAATTAAATATGCAACCTCTTTTTAGAGTTGCTTTTGAACCACAATAAATGGAACACTGACCAACATATTTAGTGTGTATTGCTGATTTCAGCAATATCTGTTATTGGTTTTCACAACTGGTGGCTATATGATGTGTTTACAATGTTTTTTATGTTGTCACATTGCACTTTGAACTGGCATGTTCTTGAAATGTGCTTTACAAATACACTTAATTGATTTTTTTTTAAAAGCTTTGTCAAAATACTGGAACACTTTGTACAGTTCAACGATCCTTGCCACTATGTTACTAAAACAAAGACTGTCCCTAATGCATCTTTCCGGTTGGTCTCAGGGTGTCCGTTTTGATCCAGAGATTCCCCAAACTCTGCGGCTGGAGTTTGCCAAGGCCAACACCAAGATGGCTAAAAACAAGCTGGTCGGCACGCCCAACCCCCCTCCCTCTCAGCAGAGCCCCGGCCCTCAGTTCATTAGCAGAGATCCATGTAAGTGCTCCGATCACTCATCTGCCTGTCCTTGAGTATGTCTTACTTTGTGCTGCTGCTTCCTTTGGCTGAGCTCGACTGGGCAGCTGTTTCCCTTTAGGACTTTTTTTTTTTTTTTTTATCAGACATATTTATGTGCTCTGTTTGACAGAAAGTATATAGAATGCTGTGCCTGTTTTGTCTTTCTCCAACAGAACATTTGGTTTGGTTATGTTTTAACAAAAATGTAACAAAAACAATCCCTTCATGTAAAATGTTTACTGAAAACCTGCTTATTTTAGCTCACCTGGTAAATGATTGATACTCTCGTAGATTAAGTACTTATTAACCGTGCATGTTCATTGTTAACTGTTGGACCTGAAAGTACCAGGTGTGTTTGGAATGTGTTCATGCAGTTCCCAGTCAGTTAAACATTTTTCCGAGAGGTTAAAGGGTTTTACAGAAATTATTCATTGATAGTTAAACGTAGACCAGCTGTAATAGTGCATTCTTCCTGAATGACCAAACCGCTCTTATCTTGGATCTTTTCTTTGCCAGAGAAGGGGGTGTTACTGGTTGCCTCAGAGGAAAATGGACGGAAACGATTAATGAAACCATGACGTAATCACCAGGAGAGAAATTTCATACACTTCCTGATAAGAGTTGTTTTAATCAGCCATTTTTTTTTCCTGATCATTCTTTGATAGAGAAGTACAGATAAATGCTCCTTAAAATTATGTTTGTCTGATGGTTCTCCAATGAGTTACCCCACGTTGCCTGATTTTTACGTTTTTAAGTGTCCACTCCCCGTACACCACACAGCACTGTTTCCTCACTTGTGCACCTTTTTTCACAGTCACCTTGCACTCAGCTTTACGAGTAAATTATGTCTGAGGTGGTTTCCTCTCATTTGCAATTTCTGCTAGCTACTGTTGCTCCGCCTGTAAAGCTTTTTGTTCTCATATGTATCTAATTTAAAGTGTAAAAGGTGCCTGATTTACCCCTGCAGACCTTAGTAATTTGTAGAATAACAGGTCTTCATGTTCAAACAGGGGTATACAGTATTTGCTGATAACCATCAATTTCGCTAGCTTAAATGACATTTATTAGATCTGTTGCTTACACTAATCAAGTTAATGATAACTCTTTAAGCTCGCTAAAGGTACATTTGAGTCCAAGAAATAATTACAAATACTTGTTTGTTGTGTGCCAACTTTGGTAAAGATATCTAAAAAGCCTTATTTTTTATATTAAATAGCACCAACTCACACAGAAAACCTTTAGAAGAAAAATCTATCCTTTATTTGTGTGTGTTTGTTCAATGGGGGCTGGGAGAGGGGAACACATTAAGAAAAAAATATTCACAGAAATACTGGCACCATAGCCAGCGGTACAACTACAATGTTTTTAAAATTTATGCAACTGAAGCATTGATTTATGCATGTGCGCCTTTTTAGGTCAGTCAGTTTCATGGACCTTTTTGTATTTTTGTTTCACTGGGGTAAAGATATGATGTTGTACTTTTATCTTTGCCTCTCTTCAAAATGGGAAAGACAAGAGTACATGCCATTCCCCATAGGAAAATATAAATATATGGTAGACCCCTGATATTTGGGTTGGCTAAAGGCCACAACCGCCAGCGAATACGTAAAATCTGCAAATCTTTGAGATTCCCTCAAAAAGCTTATTGCTACCAATTTTAATTGTTCAAATATGCCTCAATCTGCATTGATATGCACAGTGTACATTGTCTTAGCTCTGACACGGAATCGAATAATTTGGAGATATATTCCACAGAAAAATCTGCAAATACTGAATTACAAATAGGCGATGGGTCACTGTATATCTTTAATAATCATGCATTGACTACAAGAAAGTATCTGATCAACTTAACTTGCATAAATCTAAAGTCAGAGCAATTATTAAAACTGGAACAGTTACAAGGCTGGACCAATGCTTGCCTTGAAATCACATGCAGTGCGGAGGAGAGTCAAAGATGGCTTGAAAAGTCTCTAGCTGATTTTGGGATCGCAGAGAATCCATAAAAACAATTTATTTGAGGGCTTTTTTCACATTTTTACCAGAGTGCAAAAGTTCGTAGAAGTGCATTAGCAATGAGCTTGGATTGCTAGTTAAAGTTAACCTTATTACCGAGGAAAACAATGAGAAAACTTGAATGATTTTTAAAGTTATAGCTAGAACAAAGTTAAGTTGTGTGGATCATCGCTCTTAGATCTGACCTTTGATTGTGGAGGCTTATGGAAAATGGCAGCAATGCAGAGCAAGCTTTGGAACTGAGCTCTGATTGATCACACTTTGTTTCATTATACATTTCCTACAGTTACAGTCGTTTTTTATTCAAACAGCAGTGTATGTACACATGCCAATGCCATCTAATCCAAAGCTTTACAGGCTCGCAGTTAATGTTTTAAGTTGGTAAGCTTTCGCTAAACAGTACTAGGATAAATGTATGATGTTTGGACTCATTGAGTGTTTAAGGTAATGAAATAAGAGGAATCAACTTCACAAACTGAAAACTCCCCCTAGTGCGCACCTCCACAATCACCACCATCACCACCACCTCCACCCTGTCTCTCTATCCACCCACCCATCCACGTTACCACTTTCCTCACTCCACTCCTCCTCTTCTTCTTTCCACAGATGAGCTCACAGTGCCTGCTCTATATCCCAGCAGCCCAGATGTGTGGGCGTCATACCCGCTGTATCCGGCAGAGTTGTCGCCGGCCCTTCCACCCGCTTTCACCTATCCCTCCTCGCTCCACGCTCAGGTAATCTGGAAATCCCATCCCAAACGTTTCCTATCACCATCATCACCACCACTGCTCCCTCGCCTACCGCTGAGCCCGAAAAACACTCGCTGTTCCATTTCACAGACGCTCGTCACTTAGTCATTTTGTTAATAAAAGCTTTGCAGAAATATTAGCTCATTTTGGGGGGAGAAAAAAAAATTCTTCATCTTGTATAAAATGGTATATTTTTCTTAGTGGGATCCATACATCCTCATGTTGAATAATGGACATTTTAGTATATCTAAAATCTTCATCAGCATTTAGATCAATATTTTTGTATTCAAGAGGGTTTTTAAGAACAATGAGGCTGCATGGAATGGCCAAATTGACACACTCCACTATTTATGTCTGTAATTTCAATAAAATTTGAAAAAAACTATTTCAAATAAATTAGGAGATGAATAAAATAAATAATTTATTCCAAGAATTCCAATAATTTAAATGTACGTAAGTATTTCAGTAAAATGATCATTAAATTTTGCAAACTATTTATTTAATTATTTCCTAGCCTTGGATTTATTTTTATCTGTTAGCTTTGATTGTCGGAGCAAGTGGGCGTGGCTAACACAGCTATAGACTAGGTGATTGGTCCTCGCTTACACTAGATTGACCAATAAGATCTCGGGGTTTATTTTATGAGTCATGGTGACAGTTCATATTATTACATTATGGAAAATATTAACATTTATTTAATAAAAACATTTGTTGGATAATGGCATCTTTGGTTTTCCAACAAGAACAACAATTTAATTAAAGTGAATTTGAGTCTGGTAGAAAAGTAATTTCATTTTTTTTATAGATTTGGAACATGAAGAGCTCATTTTTAGACTTCCTTTAGAAAACTAGACCTTTTGAACTTTCAGGAATTGATTTACCTATCAATTCTTGAAATAATTTCAGCATTTAAATAAATATTTATATATATAAAGGAAAAGTCTTAAAAGCTCTTATCAGGGCATATTTGCAGGTTGTTTTGTCAAAATAACCAAAAGATGCTTTTTACAAAGCGTAAACTCAACTGCAATGAAAAGTCAAAGTTTTTTTTTTATTCAGACTCATATATAAAATAAAAATGAATCCTTAATCATGAAATGTTTTAAAAGGTTTAAAAAGCCACAAATACGACCTTGCGAGAATACATACGATTCTTGTGAAAAAGCCAAAAATCCGTTTTTTATTTATGTTTGCATCATTAGTTTTTACCTTAATCTCCCTCTTTAATTAAACCCTGTTTGGTCCAGTTCATCAAGGTCTTGAAATCCACTCAGCTCAAACTGTGAGCTCACATGAGAGTTTTAATATTGATCTTTTGAAATTCTTCTCATGAATCCTGTTAGGTTCAGGTTGACCCACTAATAAAACCTCAGTGTCAGACTGGTCTGCAGGCTTGATCTGATCTCTTAGTATTTGAAGTATTGCTTGAAATGTTTTAATTGGGTCATGCAGTGTTGTTCAAATCTGCTAGAGAGGGCATATAGAATATATTTCCATTCATAATGCGGACACTTGTGTCTTTTAGACATAACGCCCTTCCCACCTTGAGAAAGACACTCGCTGAATCTCAGATGAAGTCAGAATTTAAAATGAGCCCACGCTGAATCTGCCTAGCTGGCATTTTTCCATATGCGTGCCGTGGATGTGCACACATGCTGACACAAAGAGAATCTGGCTTTGTGATTTCAGTAGGGGGTTGTGGTCAGTGATGGCCTTGTTGGAGCTTCCTCTGACCAGGGGTAGGTGCTGATATAAAGCCAGAAAGGGCAGGCTCACACACATACGCACACCCACACCGGGCAGAAGAATCAAATATAAATCATGTTAACGTGAGCTCACCTTCCTGGCTCCAAACTAATCAGCTGATGTCATCAGGGTTATTGAATGCTAAGAGGTGTTTTTAAGCCGGATGAAGTCAGCAACCTTGCTGGAGCAAAAGTAACTAAGCACAAAAGCAGAACAATGAATCCTGACATGAAATAAAATCAGTTGGGTGTGTATCATCAAGTTACAGTACGTGAAGATGTGTTTACCTTCTTACAGATTTTTTTTTTTGGCATTTTTTGTCACATTTAAATGTTTCGGATCATTAAACAAGTTTTATTGTAAGGAAAAAGCCTGAGTACAAAATTGTTTTCAGAGTATTTTCTCATTTATTGATGGAAAGATGTCATGCAAAGCAACATGGCCTTGTAGTAGGTGAAAAGGTAATTGCCCCTTAAACCTAATAACTAGGCGTGCCTCCCCTGGCGGCGTCTGCAGCAACAGACTCTCTGCCTCTATGCAGAGGCTGGCTTGCTGAAATCAACTCTCCTGTGTCAGATAAGCCACTCGTTTTCAAAAGGCTCCACTTTCTTTCTTGGTTACTCCTAGAATATTTTCCCCATCAGTCAATTTTTGGTACAGGTGAGAAACGGGACTTTGTGCTCCTTTTGGTCAGCAGTGGTTTTGGCTTTAGGACTCTCACATGGACGCCATTTTTTCTCCATTCTCTCTTTCTTATAATTAAATCTTGAACCCTGGCCTCAGCTGAAACAAATAGTGATTTAGATGTGGTTCTGGGTTATTCTTTCACCTCCTTGATGAGTCACTGAGGTTCTCTTGAAGTAATTTTTTGTCCACCAGCCACTTCTCAGAAGGTTTATCTTTCTGTCATATTTTCTATATTTTTGGATCCTGGCTCTGGCTGTGATTTGCTGGAGTCTCAAACCCTTAGCTATCTTATTATTCCAGACTAATAAATCTTAATGCATTGCTCCTAATTTGTTCATGAATTTCTTTAGATATTTTGCTAGGATAGTTTATCCTACTTCATGCCGTCAGACAGGTTCTTTTTAAGCAATCAGAATTAGGCGTGGCTTTACAAACAATCGGTTAGTCAAAATAACTTTTACACATATTGCCAGGTTCCCCATTATAAATGACATCAAAAGCCTTGTCAGTTGTAAAATTACTTCATGACAAACAGTTGGAAGCTTTTAATACACTAATAATTGGTGTCTGAGCGCCACAATAAAGTTAATTTCAGGACTTGCGTTAATGTGAGATTGTGTGTGTTTAGATTCGTTGGCTCCCACCTGCAGATGGAACTCCTCAGGGATGGAAGTCCAGACAGTTCTGCTGAAGTATGTGTAAGTAGCAGCATTCACACACATTGTCTGACCCTGCTGTACCCTGATGCCATGAAGAAATTTACATTGTAACGAGCTCTTACAGTAAATGTTATGACACTTTGTTTAAACAGGTGGTGAAACATTCCTAAACAGACATGAGGAATTTCTCAGAATGTTACTACAACTCAGGTTTTTTTTTTTTTTTGTTGTTGTATTTTTGCACTTGGACCTCAGATGAAAAATGTCCATCCTGCCAACTCCCAAAACTAACCGGATAATTGGTCTCATATCTGCTGGTTGACTTCAAACACAAACATGTGAGTCGCCAGCAGAGAACACGGGAGTGTAACGCCCGGTGGGTCAATCAAACCTCTGCCACTCCTCACGCATCATCATCAGAGATGAAAGGCGCAATCTGAAGGGGAACTCCATTATTTTCACATGCACACACACACACACTCCTCATTGCCTCTCTCTCGCTCAGGTCACATGGTTGCACAGGGTCGACTCTTCTCATTGATGTTATGGTTGATCTTGGGCATCAAAAGCAGCGAGTCAAACAGAATTTGCGATGAGTGTTAGCGCTGATGGTTTGATTAAGCAGACTGAAAAGGGATCAGCAAAGATGACTAAAATGCTAATAGACTCTGCTTTGATTGGGAGCATAACTACACACTGGTTGTGAAAGTCACTTAGTACCTTAACTCAAGTGCTCTGCTTAAGTAGGACTGAACACTTTCAGAAGGGTGTTTTTCACATTTGTATTGCAGCTACACTTGGTGAAAATAGCAAACATTATGTCTTTTTTTTGCCCCCTCACTTTTTCCTCTCCAGAGTTGATGGTTATTATAGTTTAGTTGCTTTTTACCCAGTCGCAGATGATCAAACAGAACGGGGAATTTCCAGCTTCGGTCTGTGTTTGGTAGATTTGAAAAAAGTTAATGACTACGAAGGAATCTGTGGGAAATGTTGAATTATCAAGGTGGTGGTCCTGGCTTTCTTCTCCCTGTTTAGATGAGTTCCTTGGGAGTCTTGAAGTATTCTTATCACAGATGCACTGAGACATCGACTGGATGAGAATTGCATGATTTTTAGTGTGATTGACCCTGACCATTGACGGCCTGTTTCAAAACAGACAAATCAGATCTCTTAACAACACCAGGTTGGGCTGACAACAACACTCTTTGGTATATAAGTGTTTACTGAGTAAAGAAGCCTCAAAGCTATTTTCAGTGTCAGAAAGGTGTTTCAATGAAATGGGCAATATGGAGTCAAAATTATATCACAGTATTTCAAAAGGAATTTTCAGTTACAATATTTAAAATGGCAAAAAATATTAAGGAAGAGCCTGCTAAGGTAAAGCTTTAAAAATAATAGGACTTAAAAGATTTATGAAGTCAACCACTTGTTGTTATTTAACTTTATACTGAAATAGCAGAGGGATTGTTAGGCTCCAGTAAATGTCAAGGTCAAAAGAAATTCTCCTTTTTGGTATAACTTAAATCGTTACGTCAATAAGACTTAAATCTGATGAACAGAGAGGTTACGCAGGATCAAAAAGATCTCTTTGTGCAAAGGTATCAGTCCTAATAAGGGTATATAAAAGTTCATGGATGTAATATAGCACAGTGAAAACAGGCACTACAAAGTGAAGGAAATTGGTCAACAGTGATGCTTCAAAAACAAATTTTCTCTAAACAGAAGGAAGAGATGGGATGGAAACTTGTCAGGGAGGTTACCAAGAAGTTGATACAAACACTTCTGCAGCCCAGGCTGTGTCCCTCCTGTGACAAAAACTTCCTGTATTTTCTACATATCTTAAATAACCCCACCTTCCTATTTTAATAGTTAAAACAACAAATATAGCTCAACATGCAGTACAACAGACAGACTACTTTATCTCCGCTCTTGTGTACTGTGGTATGCATAAGACATGACACCTTTTTCTTAGCTTCTCTTCAGAATGGAAAAGACAAGAGTACATCGCATTTCTCAAAGAAAAATATTCATATTAGTTTGAACTTGCATTTCCCTATTGTCAGTCTGTTAGGCTAGCTTATTTCCTTTCTGTTGTTTTTGACTTGATTGCAGCACACAAAGGACATTTAGTCATACTTCCCTGGTTATTCATCAATGCTAATGTATTGAGTATTGTGCTAACAGCAGATCCAGGGATATAGTTGCAACATTGGCATGCCCAGTGTAAGGGCATTTATAATTTATTTCACCTCTGTGTGAGGGAAAGATTACCATGCCCACAATATGGCTGCAATAACCATAATAAACACCAAATTTTGTTGCGACCAAACAGCAGATATTAGGACTTATTTGTCACTTTATCAAACCCTGTCAGGATGAAATACATTTTTTAATTTAGAACCTCACGTTGGCGTTTCCTATTCTAACAAACTACTCTTTGGAGAATTATAAAAAGGACTGAGCAGATATAGAGAGACAGAGGACGCGATCAGAATGGTCGTAAACGCTGCGTACGCTCCGTCAAGTGCTTTGGTACTTGGGAGCTGCTGGAAGCTCCATTTTTACGAGTCTTTATTAAAAACGTTTATTGTGGGGCTTTATTTAAAGTAAGTTACATCCAAATTACTTTAGTGGATCGGTGCGTGGTTCTAGGAGCATTTCCAACAAGTACTTAGACAAGTCAGCTACATCGGCTGCATCTGCTCTCCACTTTTGTGTTTGCAGGAAAAGAAGAAGAAAAAAAAAACAAGAAACCAGAAAGCAAAACATTGCAAATCCCCCCAGATAGTTTGTGTATATGTGTGTACGCACACGGCGCCAGTCTCTCTGTCACCTCCCTCCAGTGTCTCGAGACAGGAAGAGACATGTTCTCCTCGGTCCCCCCCTTAGGGAGTTGATGGGAGGTGGCAGGAGTAAGGAGGCTAACATTCATCAAGCTGTTGATTGGTGCTAGTCTCCCCTGTCTCCTTCTTACCGTTTTTTCATTATCTGTTTATTTCTAAGAGCTTTAAAGATGTTGCCTAAAGAATAAAAGCTTTCGCGATGTTTTGGATTTAATCTCCATTGAGGGAAGGGAGTGGAAAAGGGAGGGGCTTGGAGGAAATAATTACTCCTATCAAACCAGGAGGAAGTCGTTTGACCAGTCACTCTGTCCCAGTGGATATTAACCCCGTCGGTGAATCAACTTCGCTACATCCGGCCTGCAGAGGAGGGTGATGGAGAGCCAGCATATCCAGTCAAGATTATTGTGATAATTACAAACATTTGCTGCAGAAACATTCACCGAGCAGCAACCCCGACTGTGTACCACGGAGGAGAAACACATATTCAAATTATGAGATAAGGACTTAGTTTGTTTGTCTTTTGTTTGTGCTGCTGGATTTTTATTCAGGTTTTAGATGTACAGCGTCTGTCATACTAATGGGCACCCCTGGTATATGTACATAAAGCATTTAAATTTGTGATTTCTTAGTTTGCTGGTAAACTAAGAAATCTTTTTTGTTGTTGTTGTTAATTAAAAATGTCCTGGTATTTACCAAAACCTGTGAAAGAGAAACAAGCCAGTGGCACCACAGGTCCTCCACTCTTCCTAACTGTGACCATGAGGAGCTTTTTGACGCCTTTTATAATGTTTCCTACCAAAAGTACCTGGAATGTTTGTTAGCATAAAGTTAATTTTTAGGGTGATATGACTAAAATACCTAACCCTAGGAAAAATCCCCTACATGACTGTCTAAGGATTCTGAAGATTTTGTAATCGTAAGATACTTTTTCTTTCTTCAGTTCCCTAATTATGGGTTTTAAAGATTGTTTTCCCTCCCTTATCATTCTCCTCATTGTTTGTGGAGTATATATAAACTTTGACCTTCATCCAGCCTCGTTTGTCACCATTACAGTTGTTTTAAACATTTTATTTCTCACAGACTGTGGCATGTCTAAGTTTAGGATTGCCACAATTTCTATGCAGTAGTTATGCAATTTCCTAACTTTAATGTTTAATCCCATGATTGCTTGGCTTTCCCAATTTGAAGACCGGTTCGTAAAAAGGGGCTTCTGTGTCATTTCATGTACAAAGCACACGAATACAAATGAAATAATCGCATACTCTTCATTAAGTTTTAAAAGCAATGTAGAAAATTACAGCAATTCCTGGGTTACATTTTTCTTCTCAACGCACAATTTTTCTCCAACTGAATGAGTGTTATCAGAATTAAAGTAAGATTTTTTTTTTGTATTCATAAAGTAATCTTAGATGAAATTCTTCTAAGACTTTTGACACATCCTTAAAAGAGGTGCCAATAACTGCTCAGTTTCTCAGAGGAAACAACAATTATGTCCTTTGCAACACAAAGCCATTGTCCCGAAGCAGCAGGCAGAAACTGCTTTTTTCCTCTAAACCTCCAAAGATGTCAGATTTTTGAAACTTCTTTCCACTAAGGAAAGAAGTGGAGAGAAAATTCCCTGGAAAAAAACTTGCTTTTCTTTTAATGCATTGTATCAAGGTGGAGTTGGAAATTGCAGATGTGTGTGTTCAAAAAATTTTTTCTTCACTTTGTTTAAATTTTAAATTTATTCTGACAGAATATTTTGTCTGGGTAATTCCAAAAAAATGGATTAAGGCTAGAATGATCATTGTAGAACTAGATGGTTTGTGGATTATTTTACACACATAGTAAACACCATGTGTAATTAATACAACCAGGGTCGTCATGTTGTCATACTAAAGCTGAATGAGGCTTATGTTTTTACCACCAGAGAGCTCGTTGTTTAGTTAACCTTCCTGCTCGGTCTGTCCCTGATATGTTGCAGCTTTGCAAACAATTCTTTGTTTTTGTGTCCGGCCTGACAGGAGGATAAACGGCGCTGTATACTGTCCAAAATATTTAGCTATAAACCATGCTCTATTTTCCTTCTGCTCTGCACATATGAACTACCTTTTGCATAAAATCCTAACACAATACATTAAAGTTAGTGGTTAAAAGATCACAAAATGTGAAAACGCTCAGGTGGCGTAAATACTTATGTAAGGCACTGTGTTGTTTGTTGTACTGCTGTGTAATGTTGTGGGAGTTGTCTTGGAAAAGCAAGAGCCTGTAATTAATTACAAATGTTGAATGTTGGTATTTCAGAAAGGAAGGTGAAGCTTGCCTAGAAGTCAGCAGTCTGGAGAGGTTTGTTGTGGGTCAGCGGTTGTCTTGGCGTCTCACTAACTGGGGGCGACTCACAGACAGAGAATGCAGGCAGCTGGAACCGCACTGGTGTGTGGGATCTTTAACCGTGAGCTGTCCTAATCACCTGGCCTCTAGAGGGAAGAGCCTTTCTGAGAAGTACATTTACTGCCGCTTGCAAGTTCAAACAAAAAGCCACTGACTTTTCGAAGCTGATTACGTTTTTAGCTATGTGTTGTAATACCCCCCTGGATACTCAGTCGCTTCATTCATCTGAAAGCTCATGAAACTGAATTGTATTTGACATTCATGCTCTGGCATAGAGCTCGCTCCAAAGACAACCTAACAGTGGACGTTAATGCTTGGTGAACTGCAGGGAAAGGTAATCCGTATTTTCCATCTGACAAGACATGCTGGAGGGGGGAGTGCGAACCCCTATCATGCAGGCTTGTCTGTGACCCTGTGAGAGACCAACATATATATATGTGTGTGGGGGGGTGAGCGTGTGTGTGTGTTGTCTGGCTGCCTGCCCTGAGGAGGTTTTTGGCCAATAGCCTGACAAAACCAGTGGTTCCTGTGCGATGTTGGACTAACTCCAATTGAAGGAGAGCTTTGGGCCAGCTGGGGCCCTTTCTAATAAGGAAACAGGACTTTATTCCTCCATCCCCTGCTGACACACAGTCACACAAACACACAGAGGCATACACTGTAGCTGCATCAGGTCTCAGGAGCTGCATGTCAGCAGCTGCATTCACCACCACCCACCTCCCCAGCAGCCATCATTGGGATGTAAACACAGCTTAGGACAGACGGTTTTTCCTTGGGAAAGGAAAACTCCCTTATAACAGAAAGAAACCTCCAGCAGAACCAGTCTCAGTATGAGAGCCCATATGCCATAATCAAGTTTGGGTTTGAGACAACAGAGCAGACCAACAAAAAAATCACAAAAAAACACTGATCCAGAAGAACTTTCTATGTTAAAGAAATATTAAAAAGTTAAGTTTGTAGCTCCTTTAGTGATTTTGTAGCAAAGTAAATAAACTCTGAAATCAACTGGGTGAAAAACAGCAATATCCCCTTCAGTGGCTTTATGTAGGACAGAAACAAGGTGAGAGAAAGGTGGCTATGTGTGTCATCGATAGAACATGAAAGTGCTGTTATTGTCAGCAATGGCTCAGCTGAGTTCCCCCTCCTGGAAGACGTTTCTGCTAAACAGAAACATCTGGCTTGATGTAACTTCTGTGAAATGACAAAATGAGAGCATAAAGCTAATGGCAGCCATAACTTCAAGTAATGTTCAGATGGAGAGCTGTAGGAGAAAGAAGCAGGGAATTAAATATGTTCTCCAGCATCACACTTTTTTTGTTAGAAACGTGTTTCTACTGGGTAACCCGTGTAAGCCATATTTGTTCAGACCTTTTCTGAATATTTCCGTTCACAATCTTTTTAAACTTTAACTTCATTTGCTGATGTTTTGTGTGCTTTGGCATTGTGTTAACAGACTTCTGTGTAGCCCAGCTTCACAAGCTGCCAAAACTTCATGCTTGAATGCTTTTTCTGACATAAATCTAAAACTATACTATTTCAAACAAAAGAATCAAGACAATTGTTTCCATTACCATGGTTGAAATCAGTTACTTGTTGGAATTTTGCTCTTATTAGATTATTTAACAAGTCCTGTGAACCTTTTAGTCACAGCACACAATCGATAATCGGTGATAACAAGCGAGAAAATTTGCTACGTTGCTAAAAAGAAAAAACAGCCCATGCATTCATGAGAAACTCAATCACACCCCTTCTTTCTCAAACACTGCCTGTTTACCTCTCTCACATTATTCAGCAGAACCAAGATATTGGATGTAACATATTAAGCCTAAAATTCGCTAAACCTGTCCTTAATCTGTGCAGACATGTTCAATGATCAACCCAGTCTTTAACCTTGGCGTCTCAGCCAGAACAAATAGGGTGATGTGGAAGCAAGCGTCCCGTCAGGTTAGCCAAGCGGCTGTATAACGCATCGATTCCCTCATCCCTGATTGAACGCGCAATGGGGCATCAGTTAGTTCAAGCATCCTTACTCCCTTAAAAAAAAACATTGTTCTCAAGAAGCAGTTTACAAGTCTGCGCTCTCTCTGACTGTCAGTCTACCAGTCCCTCTCTTTCTCATAAGATTACGGATGACTTTCTAGTTGTTTATTGTTCCAGAGAGTTGCCCAAAACACCTCTGAACTCCAGTTACCACAGTCTCAGAGAGAGGTCTATTTTTAGCAGTACATCTGGTGAGGAAGTCTGACCTTTCTTTATGATCCGCGGGTGGTGGGATGTTGTGGAAGGTACAAATAGTTGGGGAGAAGCTTGACATAAGTACTTGAGAAATCTTGTGTGTCACAGTTCAAGTTTGGGCTTGAAAGATTTATAGGAAAACAAAAGGAGGGTCCGGTGACTTTAAAAGTCAATATCAGTTTACTAATCAGAGGAGAAATTTCATTTTCTGGGAAAACACTTGAGTGTATCCAGGATGTTGAGAAAACTCCTCTAGCTAGAAAACCAAATCCTTTTAGTCTATTTACCAAACTTTGTATATCAAACAAAGGTTCTGGTACATTTGGTCCCTTTTGAGTCTTACTCTGGACATTTTTTAATCAAGAAGATCTACAGTATTTAGTCAGACCGAAGTGTCATAACTGTACCAGCGGTTTAAAGTACGACCATGCAAGTTGTTGTTTTTTGTTTTTTTCTTTAAATTAACCCTACCACAAATAGAAATCTGAATTTTATGACCAACTTTGAGGTTGCAAAATTGATATTTGCACTGATAAATATCAATTTTGCTTTCTGCTGCGGGCAACTGATTGGTAATTTGTTTTAAAACAACAAACTGATGACCTTGTTCACATTTCAAACTATTTATGGTCTTACAATATTGACTGGTACAGTTGGTGCAGCTGGAATTACAAAAACAACAGCCCCTTTGTTCCCTAGACAACCTTTTCTTTAACTCTGATGTATTTTAGTAATCGAGTAATCTATCGATTATTCTTACGATTAATCGGGTAATCGGATAAAAAAAAAATAAAATATTGGTAAATCTAACATAACAACAGAATTACTATCGCATATCAACATCAGTCCAATTTTTCACATTTGAGCTTCTCTAACAATTACTTTTCTGTAGTTTAGAAAATTAACCTGTAACAATAATAGCTCACTTTGTTAACTTTAAGAAAAGTTATACAAAAATCTGAAATTAATTCAATGTAATAATAAAGAGGCAGGCTCACAAATAGCCTATCTATTT
>CAEGAE010012444.1:0-26091 GCA_903067095.1 Girardinus metallicus | reverse complement strand
AAAGGCTATTATTCAACAAAAATGTGATAAACAGAGCAAAAACCGAAATGAAAGGCACATAATATGCTCACCGATCTTAATGCGACATGTTTGGGACAACAATATGGTGGCTCTCAATCCGGATATGTGGGGGATAATGTAACAAGGCACATTTTTCCCATGATTTAACCTCAATAATATGAACTTTCATCGAGAATAAAGTAAGAATATACTACATTTTAAGCTTTACCTTCAGCTGAATGGAGAACGAGATGAGCTTCAAGGAACCAATAGCTAATAAGAGCTAAAGAAGCTAACGAGGCTAACGAGGTAGCTCTAGCAGTGCTCAGCAGAAAAACTGAAGTTTACTCACTTCAACAACTTCCAGCTTAGAAGTCAGATGATTAACAGCAATTATATCTGCAAAAGGGTTTGTTTCAAGTTCGTATCTATTACTTTTTCCATCTTAACCAACACAGACTCTCACGCTGCACAGATAAACAGTCTCCTCCTCATGGCGGATCTCTTCCGCACACACAAACAATGCTGCAAAGACGGGAAGAAGGGCGGGACCTACAGCGACAGTCTGTATTCTGATTGGTTGATACACACTGGAAACTAAACTTCCTATTGGCTAGATAGACTTAGCTTCACTAACTCTGTTTCTTAAAGAGACATTCTCATTTTATGTGGTTTATACTTGCACACATGGGAGGCTATATTTCTGTATCAATAAACATCAACCAACACCATACAGAGTTATTGACTTTCAGCTAGGACTGAAAAAGTACTCCAAGTCTTAAGAGTTTCCTAAGGCTACAGTTACATCCTGAGCTCCTTCAGCTATGTCAAAGGTTATGCCCTAAAGCAGGGCAAATAAATGGCAGCAAAAAAATAAAAAATAAAAAATAGAAATGAAGGCAGATAATATAAATACAAAGGCAAAGATAACTAATAAATATTTCTCCTAAAAGTTTGGTGTTACCCATTTAAAATAGGAATTTTATGCAACTGTGATAAAGAAATGTTTTTGAAAATCTTTAAAAGTATTGTGACCATTACTTTTAAAGATAATCATCTTAATCAGGTTCAATGAATGTTGTCTAACTGCATAACCCAAGTATTTCTCATCAGTTCTTAAGCTACATAGTTTCAGTGTCTTTTTTCTGATCCTATAATCAAAATCAATATCGATAAAAATAATAATAATAAAAAAGAATGTATCACAAAGCTTTTCAGGTGGTGCAAAATGAAATCTATAATAGAAATCATTGTATCACAGCAGTGTTTTTTTTTTAAACAAATATAATTCAATTGCCGCTACTCTGTCTCAGTATCCAATTCACAAAATACAAAACAATACTAACAGACCCACCTGAAAAGTTTTGTGACAGGTTGCAAAAGTTAGTAATACTAATGTTGATGTCCTGAGAGATAGGGTAGAGTGGTAAACTAACAAATTTCAGGGAGACATTTTTTGCATTAGTAGGATGTCACATTGAGGATGTATTTTTTTTATTTAATATTTAGTGGGGTGTCTTTAAACTCATTCATTTACTCTGAAAGAGAAAAATGTTCTTTACTTGACTGTCATTTCATCTTGACTTTGGTGCTAGATAAATGATTCTGAGTGGAGCTGATCATGGTCCTGAATTTTAATCATGTTCCGACAAGTGAGTCAAGGACAGATATTATTTACATAGCTAATTATCTTTTAGTCGTGTCCTCTACCTTTGGGTAGGAGATGCTTTATGGCAAAAAATTCCACTTGAAGTATTGTTTTCTAAATGGAAAACAAAACAAAAACTGAAAATGACTTAATCTTGACTACTTGCAGATTGCTGAAAAATCTAATAACAATGTTGGACATACATGACTGGAAAGAACAGTTCAGTTGTGTCCTTACTGACATGCCTGTTTTTCTGTTACAAAGTCAGAATTGCAGCAGGTTGCCACTCTTCATTTGTGTTTTACTCCACTGGGTCACAATTAAAATTAATTCTGAAATGATGCTTATTAATGTGTCACTCTTATAGCATTTGAAAAGCTGCAACAATCTTTGTGAATTTACAATTTTTGACATGCAAGTAATTCAACTGAATGTCTGCTCTGAATGTAAAAATAAGATTTTATTTAAATGTGTAAAAACTTGACTTTGTAAGATGTCAACATCTGCTATCTACTAGTTGATAGTAAGCAATCAACTAGTTGATTGTTTGCTAGCTAACCAAGTCAGTGGGTCTATTAGTATTGTTTTGTATTGTGTGTTTCCCAACCCTGGTCCTCGAGGCACACTGCCCTGCATGTTTTAGGTGTTACCTTGCTTTAGCACAGGTGATTTCAATTGACAAGTGATTACTGAACTGCAATCAGCTGAATCAGGCGTATCAAAGCAGAAAAATATCTAAAACATGCAGGGCAGTGTGCTTTGAGGACCAGGGTTGGGAACCACTGCTCTATGTGATGCAAAGCAACCCTGGATGTCAGCATCTATGAGAAAACAAGACAAGAAATTAATTTAAGAACTATGTTGATGAGTGACACAACATAATCATAAATGCTTCAACATGAATGTACTCATTGGTAGAAATGTTTAAAGAAGAAATGTGAATTCTATGGAAGCACATGTTCATCTTCTGTATTTACCTCTGTGTAGTTTTTTGTTTGTTTGTTTGTTTGTTTTTTTGGTGTTTATCTAAAGTTGGCATTTTCATTAAACAGGATTTTTGAACAGATTTATTTCAAAATATCATTCTGCTTTACTTTAAATTCTATTTGAAATATGTTTCAGTCACACAATATGTGATTTTGGAATGCTTTTGGGATCATCAAACAACAAAGTATGGAATATGATCCAGAATAAAAATGATCAAAACTGAACAGGCCTTGGTATTATGATCTCATTTACCTGCCGTTTAGCTTATAAATCAGATGATCGAAAATTCTTAATGGATTCTGTAGTCATCTCCTCATTATTGTAAGAAGTTATGTTATGGAGATACAAAGGGAAAGTTGCATAATTTTCAAGTACAAAACATAAACAGCTCCTGTCCCTCTTATATGGAATTATGCATCATCACAAACAGAAACTGCTGCTCATTTTAAAAAAATAAAAAAATCCGTCACTACAATAGCCAAGATTTGGTTTGTTTCACTTGATTTGGACAGGCTATTGAAGGTCACCATCCTCATTTCCATTTTGATTCAAGGCAATAAAAAGATACTCATTCTACGATTGTGCTCCTCTAAGTAACATCCATTTCTAATAGCTTTTTGGTTCAATAGCTGTTGTCTTGGGTTGTGATGATAAAAATCTGGCTTTCAGGAGTTACTTTTTAACGTTCCAATGGCACAAGTATAAAGGTAGTAATATAAAACCTGATCACACAAAATAATACTGGCTTTGATTCTTTCACACATGTTTGAGAAGTCCATATGGCAAATATTTAAGGTGCATAAACGTTTGCTCTCACTCAGTGCCGCCTTTTCCGTGGAGTTCCTCCCCAGAGCTGCAGTCTCCAAGCCAAGATTCCACTTCACAAAGCACTCCACTCCACTTCATACCGCTCCACAGTGATTCCCCCCACTTAGGTCCCTCCAGACTAGCGGCAGGAGCAAATAGCTAGTCTGTCAAATTGCATATCTGATTAGCTCATTATAAGAACTATTTCTCAGTGCAACGCTGGTAAAAATGTTGTTAAAGACTTAATGGAGAAACATTTCTATGATGATGTGCTGAGGGTGGAGTGTCATAGAGAGTAAGAGCTTCCAAAAGAGACAGACGTCCAGTTTCAAGGCCTTAATTTGTGGAGTCATATTTCTATTAACTCATGTTTGATATCTACAGCATTTTTATTACAAACTGAAAGTAACACAACACTTGATTGTGCTATAAAATGGCAGTGTGTCTGTGTGGAAAATACATACTACTGCCCTTTAACCTACGGGAACTGAAAATATTTATTTGTCTTGTTCTGCCAAGTAGAAGCAGAGTTAGTAGTAATTGAGCCCGAGGGCAAAACACAGGCATGAGGCTGCCCAGAAACCTTGTTTGTACTTATTTTTAAACTCATATTTATTTAACTTTTTGTTGCTTTTTGATACAAAGAAGTGTGCCAAGTGATTCACAGTTGCATGTTCTTCGTTGGTTTTTATTTTTATTTACTTGAGTTCCAGCTGTGGGTGTTTGCCCTTCATAAAATAGAATCTAGATACAGTTTGTTTCAAAGATCACAATAAAGTATTTGCAGATTATTGTGGTTTTAATGATCCTAAAAACTTTCAACAATTCAGTGTCATTAAGTCCACTGCTCACTGTAATAAAATTAAACCACACTCATATTTTAGACTCAATTTATAAAAATGGCATTCTCACTAACTGAAAGACATAACATAAAATCCTTTGGAGCAATATGTTTTTCTTGATTTTATTGGACTAGTGCCAGTTTGAACCATTTTTGAATTTGAAGTTTTTTAAGTGTCTGGACGGTGAACTTATTGGACTAGACACACAATAGTAACAGATGCATAAGAATCAAGTTCTTTTAGGGTTTAGGTGTAGTTATTACAGGTTTTACAGTAGCAAATCAAATGTTATGATCAGTTACTCAGAACTTGAGTAGACTTTCTACCAGTGATGTGCGGTCAGGGGAGGCAAGTGAAGCAGAGCCTCACCTGTAATCATGGAAAAATAATATGTAATAACAAAATAATTTATATCATTATATTCACCCTGTGGTTTGTACTATAAAGTATTTATTTTTCATTTAGCTTAACCATTTTAGCTTATTTTTCCCTCAAAATCGCTAAATTTTCACAGGTTTTTTTCACATGCTTGGAGGTGAAGATGGTGAGGCAGAAGAGCTGAGCCTCACCTTGGATTTCGCCATCTCTTGCTAACTGCACTGACTGCCTTTCGATGAGAGCATGTTCATCCTGTCTGTACATTTCCAATAAGATGGTTAAAAACATTTAATATATGAACTGATTTTCCATAATTTAGCTTATACATATTAAGTGCTGTGTTTTATGTCATCAACTGTGTGTGTAACATGTTTTGTGTGCTGAGGAGCGATCATAAACGGCAGAGAACAGATTCGAGGAAAGGCAGGCAGTTCTCTTGCCTCATGGCAGGGGGCGCTCATGATCCCAGACGTCGGTTTTGTAACTCCACAACTGCAGAGTGACAGCAAGCTAGCCACATACAGTAAAAAAGTAAAGTACAGCAATATATTCGTTTTCTCCTCTCTTCCGACGTCAACCTGGAAGACTACATTTCTAAACTAAAACAGTTTTCTAAAGTGGATTTTCAACACCGGAGCTGAAAGGTTTGCTTTGAGACAGTTTAATGATTCTCAAACGGAGTAGTACACAAGACAGGCTGAGGATAGACTTAGCTTTGGATGAACGGATATTTTTGTGCAGAATTGGCGCTGCATGGATTCCATTTATAGTAATGTGTTTTTATTTAGTTTTTTTTTAATGAAATGTGCGTTTTGTGTCTTTAGACATACATTCTTTGTATGTCTAAAGAATTCAGTAAATTCAGTAAAGAATAGAAGCGGTAGCTAACCTACCACAGAAATCATTTATTAATAAAACATTAAGCCTAAAATATACTACTGCCACAAACCGAATGTTCTGTTCTTTGGGCAAAATTCTTGAATGTTATTTGGTGTTAAATCCTAATGAAGTGGCACTGCTTTCTGTTGCTATGGTAATGAGTCTGCGTGTAGCTTGGCCGATACAGAGCGATAAAGTGGTTTCTGTTTTTCCCTTTGCTGTGGATCATAGCACAAAATTAATACGTGCATTTAGAAGTTTCACTGAGTTAACGCGGCTATGAATGACACATAAAAGAATAGTCTTTTTGCCCTCCAGCGTTGTATGCATGCACAAACTTTCTGTACTTAACATGGTGTCTATACTTATAAATTGTAAGTCAGTGCCTCACAAGCTATGAACCTCACTGCACATCACTGCTTTGTACCAAATTAAGTTTTTACTCTTGAGTCATTTCATGACTACTTTTTACTTTTTCTTGAGTAAATACCTATTGACATAGTGCTACTATTACTTGAGTATTTTTGGGTACTCAACCCAACTCTGTGCACCTGGTGTATTACTGAACCAAGCATTTTCTTTTTAATCCAGGCATGCAGTCAAAATTTTTGAAGTGAAGGGGGTGCAATCCTCATGCATTAATACTTTAAGCAATTTCAGGTCCACCCTTCAAACATAGACATTCAGCACATTTCACAAACAATAATAGATAAAAAATAATTATTCCCTTCATTGAGTTTGTTTAGAGTTTGTTATGTATTTTGGGGGGCTCCTGACATTTTGTTTCCACAGGCCAACTGCTGCCTTTGTCTGATTAGGTCTGCCTCTGTTGCCAAGTTGCCAACTATGACAAGTTAACAATGCAACTTTCAGCATTAGTCAGATGACAACCGAGACAAATGAGAAAATACTTCTGCATTCAAAGAGAAGCACATGAATGTGTTTGTTTCATAAACAGGTAACATTTTATATGCAGATGATTACAAATGAATGTCTGAGTTAATTGTTGTAGTTTTGAATAATAACTTGAATATATTTGTGGGAACAAAGCAGTTTGAATTTTAAACATCTCACAACATATTTCCAGGCTTTGACTTCACAGAGATCTCTTGTGCAAATAGTACTATTAAATTTACCCAGTCGAAGATGTACACATGATAACAAAATGTTCTGGCAATATTGCTCAGTAAAAATAAGATAAATATGGTAAATCTCGTTTCAGATCTATCACTGGCTGACGTTTGTGTTTTGAGAAGATTCACACATTTCATGCAATAAATCATTTGAAATGTTTTCTAAAAAAAAAGTTGATTGAATTTACAGTTCGTATAAGACAATAATAAATGTGCACTATGTTTGTTAGTATCATTTGTAATGAGTTATTGACTGAATATAAAGTATAATTGCAATGGAAATCAATGTATTAAATTAGGTCTCACATTCATAAAAGACTTTGCACATATCGCTTGCCTGTTCACTGCAGACATGTCACCTGAAGGGACTCATTTCCCTTCAGGTGAAATCATTCCCTGAAGGGAATACAAAAGAACCACAGCAACCATTTAAAATAGTTTATTAAAATTAAATCAAATACCTATGAGTTACATATAGATGACTCGCATACAAAAAAATTACTTTATTACTATGCTGATTGCAAGTTAGATTACAGTAATCTGCTTTTATATTCTTGACAGTTGAATGAATGCAGGCTGTGGCTTTCATCAATTTTTCTTCTGTATCCATGCCAGGTGCTTTATATTGATTGGGTGATCTTATGTTAAGGAGACGAATAGATGGAATTATTACTGTGAGGGTAATACTTTCAGCGTTCACATGATATATAAATTAGAAGTTAGAATTGTTATGAATACTAATATCCAATATGGATGTTATGAGTGACATAATTCACAAAAAAGATAAAACACTCTTGGGAAAATACATTTCCCACTAAACTGTGTTTTTAAAAACATTCAGCTGAAAACAGATATTTAGATACACTGGTATGCTTCTCTAAACAGATGTGATGAGAAAAGAGTACTGCGTAGAAATATTGAAGAAGCATCTCAAAACATCAAGCAGGAAGGTGAAGATATTTGACCCTAGTCAATTACACTCACTACTAATGAAATATGTGCATACCTCTTGAATTTGAAAAAAAAAAATAGTTTAAGTAATTAACTTTCACAATATTCAGGCATTTATTAAATATAATTAATTCTGTTAATCATAAATGAACCAAACACTCAAGATTAAAATTGCAAGATTCAGTCAATCAATAAATCACCTGATTGCAATCATTTATTTATTCAATAAATAAATGCTAATGTTCCTCCAATGTACCTAAAATCTGCAGATACATTTTATTAATTTGCTTTAAAAACAATTCATTTGAATATAAAATAACTTTACATGTGCTTTGAATATTTGCAAATTAAAGTGGTTTTGCTTGGTTTTGTTCATTACATTTTATTTTGTGTGCATGCTACACTTTCTACTGTTATTTTTCATGTGTAAAGCATTTCAGAGTCAAAGAATAAAGTAGCATGTTAGTAGACTGCAAAGCTGTCTACAAGAGGACTGTAATTTAGGGCTGTTTGTACAAACCACAGCTGACTTGAGTCTTGCAGTTTATTCACAGTAAAATAAACATCCACGTGTGAGCAAGTATTTTTATCCAGTAAGAAGCAAGGGATATATAACAGAACATATTTTAAAACTCTAAAACATGCTGGACTGTGCATACATAGGCAAGGTCAAAAACTGCATTCATTAACTCATTCTTTTTAAAATGCTGTATTACGTTTCAGACCTCTAGGAATTATACAATGACGTGCATTGGTATGGTGTGACATAGAGTTTGTTTATTCAACCAAAATTATCATGAACTCATTTATTTATTATTAGGTATTACAATAAGGGATATTTGTGAAAAATGTACTTGACTGTAAAATCAAAGATGCATCTATTTTGCACATGTGAACTGTGCAATAGAGAAAGTAAGTAGTCAGAAATGCCTCAGTTACATGACAGTTGCTTAAAATGAAGTTGGTGGTTTTGGCAGGAAAAAACAATTATTTACATATCTTGTGGGGAAAGTAAAAACAAAAACACTCTCTTCAAGGACATTATCACTGTTAGATTTCCATAAACCTCAAGACAGGCTTTGTGTTGCAACACAAAGGTTGATTGATTACTTCTAAATTTGTGTCATCACAGCAGCACAAGTATTCCAGGCAATACCACAGGTACCCTCCACTTGGCTAGGGGCAAGAATAACCAGTTGTCAAGCAAAACAGAAATAATAATGTGGTCATTGCAGCAAGATTTTTCTTTAGCTTTCCTATTTTTCCATTTGGATTTTATTTACATAGTTCAATTTGTTCAACATTTTCTCAGACTGTTGTGGCTGATGTACATGCAGAAACCCTTTTATTAGATATTCTCTAAGTAATTGCTAATTAATTCAATGAATTTGATTTGGTGCAAATGCTAAAGTAACATTTGAGTCAAAAGATAACATTTGATACACTTTTAAATATTACTTTTGGGAAGTTAATAATTCTACAACATACTAATATTTCTGTGCACATGCTGATGGATTTTTTCCCCCCTGAAATTGTCTATAGAAATAATTATAATTTTGAATTCTCAGTTTGCAAAAGAAATAAACTACAGAGTAAAGGATAGAAGGCAGAAGGAGTCCTGCGACCCTAGTTATTTTTTTATAATAATCTATTTAAATTAGAGTCTTCTAATAGCTCTCTCAACCATTATGCTATTTGTAACATTTTTAGTCTGTAACATTTTTGACTACAGATTTTAATTTTATATTGAATCATATCTCTTTTTCTTTCTTAGTGCATCTTAGATTAAATTCTAGATTAGCTAATGTTTTCACAATGTAATTCTAGTTATTCTGTAAACCAATACTCCAGGTATATTTTGATAAGGTAATAAAATTATAATATGGTATATATATTTTTTTTAAAGTTGATTTTACATGTTATCCAACATCCCCCAGATGAACTCGCACAAGATTTAAAGTCAATATGTTAGATAAAGCTCAATACAAAATAACACCACATAATTTGCATGTGTGTTATTTAGCTATTTCAGGGAATCAGATTTACATAACATATCAACTTTGGTACTTTGCTGTGTAGAAGAAACAGAAAAATACAGACATCTAAATTGACCTCCTGCCAGATTCAGTTTGAGTGCAGATTTTATTAACTCTGGACGTCACATATTTCTTTCATGGTTAATGAGAAATTTGCTCTATTTTTAAAGAGGCTGGAAAATTTGACCAAAACTGCTAAACTAAACGAATTAACAAAAAAACATACATTTAATATTGTAGCAGTAGAAACCCTGACTTTTAAATGTGAATTTTTATGCATCAGCTCAATGTTATGCAGAAAAGTAGAATGAGGAGTCATCAGCTAAGCCAGAGGCCTTGGCAGTTTGCAAAGCTCCTTCGTATACACAAAGCTGTCCAAAGGTGCTGTTTTGTTTATACAAATGTGAATTGTCTGGATGGTTTGATTACTCTTGGATATTGTTCTCATTTGGCAAAGGCATACTTCTCCTCAAGAGACTTGCTGTTCCTGAACAAACTTTGAAAGCCTCTGCTTTACATCAGCAAAGCTGTGTGCTTTTAGTGTTCTGGCAGGAGGGTATGAGTAAAGGTCAGGCAGGCAGCTTCTCACAAAAAGAGACTGAGCTGGAAAGAAATATCTGTGATGTAGAACTACAACTGCACAAGAAAATCAACTTAAAGCAAAGGGGGAAAAAAACAATAATAATTTTACATTTGATTATCAGGGTTTTGTGGGAATATTTCTTTTTCTTTTCATTCAAGCATCTCAAAACAGTATGTTTATGTAAGCTCTGATATATAGTTATCTATGCAGCACACAAATCAGCCATAGCTAAATAAAACTATTGTTTTTATGTAACTATGTACTGTGGCTGACAGGTACAAAGACGCAGCAAACAGCCAAACGCGCTGCAATCAGATGCAAATGCGCCGCAACCAGCAAAATGGGCTGCAGACAAACAATTGATGGAAACTCCAAAACACACAAACACACACACAACAAAACAAATGCAACATAAAAAATGTTGCAAACAAAAATGTTTCTTCCACAGGAAATAGGAGCAAAAACCTACAATAAACAAAACAAATGCAAACAAAAACACGACAGAGAAAAAGAAACGAAAAGGAAATTTCTGTAAAACAGCTAAAACAATAGCAAGTAATTTGCTCCACAAAACGGAAGTGATTCAGAACACTAGGGGGGGTTTGAAGTAGGTAATATTACCTATGTAAATATGATACTGTTCTATAATATTATACAACACTGCGCCTTTGAAAAAGACATAAAGAATAGTGCACCTATTCTTTCTTCCATAATCTTTTCTCTGAATTTGCAGTTAAATGATGACATCCTGTCTTTTCTAAGGGTCTGGGCCCATACGATTTGGTGGTCAATTCCCCCTAGTGGTCTGCCCCACTTCTGTTTTATGCAATGAGCAGCATTTCATATTTGTTGCTGTTTGTGTTATTTGCAGCATTTTCCCTTTTGCTTGTTCCTTGGGGCACCTTCCTTATATAATAAATGAAAATATTTAGAAATAGCTTTTTTTCATAACTGCAGGGTTATTCCAAGATGCCATTGTTTGTATTTTCAATTTAGAAAGATATCACTCAGCTTGGGGGAGTCTACAAAATAAGTGACTTTATAAACCGTACCAGTTCACATTCAAAACATAAGCTAAATCTATCATAAATTTGTAAGACAAAGAATGTCAAGGTACAGATGCTTTTCATAGCAGTACTGGTTGAGCTCCAAAATCAGTCAAGTTCACCTTAAAATCCACTTCTCTTCACAGTCACAGGAAGGGAGCGACGGGGAAGAGGACGAACTGAGATGGTGAGAATTTGTCACCTATCCAGTTTTTCACACTTTTTGAAATAGGGTTGACAAACAGGCAAGAGCCATTTGTGAGCAGGCGGATTGTGACAGGATTTCTGTCAGGACTGGCAACTCTAATTAGAGAGCTAGAGCAGCCGAGCTTAGAGAGAGCAACCACTTAAGCCGGAAGGGTCAAAGGTTCAATAACACATTCACCAGCATACAATATATTACAGCCCAAACTATACACGCAGAACAGCACTCAGTTCAAGCACAGTAAAACATAACTTTTTATGGCTCTGTTGAAAGTTCCAAGGTCATAAAGAGTTCATGACCTTCCAGTAACAGTTGTTTTGCAGTCTAAGCTCACAGGCCATTTGAAAGCACAGTTCATCCTGCAGTTTTAGCACTCAATAAGAGCTACTTTTGTAACTTTGTCTACAACATCAACAAATATTGTATGTTTCCAGGTACATAATGTCTGGAAACTATTGTTTCTTGTGAAATAATCATTTCAATAGGTTTTATTGTCATAATCTGTTGTAAAATGTATTCTAGTACTAACCCTAACACCTCTGTCATGATCCCTCATGTAGACTGTCTAATGGCATTCAGTACATTAGTGGTGAATCCTCATTCAGTGTATGCTTATGCATCTCAACAATCCGACCACATACAAAGAGAGAAACCTTTTTTTTTTTTACCTTTGCCATCAGGAGGTCATGACAATGTGGATACTTGACAGAAAATATACCTGAATCCACATTTTTATGAAGATTTGGGCTTTTAAATGCTGCAGTCTTAAACTTATGATCAGCTGATGAAAACTCTTTCACTTTAATATTTGTAATATTTTTTTTCACACAGACTTTTATTGTCTCAGTACCAAAACTTCATTTTGCATTTTGAAGTTATGCTTAGAACATTTTTAATTCTCCCGCAGTTCTAAAAAGTGTGGCGTGGTTGCCACTTAGACTTTTACCCTGTGTGCGCTTCCGTTGGGGTCGCACTGACCCCCACATAAATTTTTACAAGTTTTTTCTTTTTTTTAATTATCATTTTGGGAACTGAGAGCTGACGTCCCCATTGATTCCCTGTTGTCTAATCTTGACATCTGCCTCGCTCTTATATATATATATATGTTTATATGTATAATCTAAAGAGAAAAGGCAACTGGAAAAGCTCCATGTGATTCAAAAGGCAAATTTGACCCAGAGACACTCTACTAAATCTGGAGGACATAATACCCCACTACACTTTCCTTGTCTCTCATCCCCATCCACTACTACTCACTCACTTGGGCCTCAACCCATCCTGCTCTCACTCTCCAAAAAACTGATATACTTTAAAGGCTGCCGCAGGCAAGGCCAGTATACATACATCTAACTCGACAGGCGAGCCATGAGGAAACAAAACCAATGACCCGTATAGATCCATTCAAATGCAAGGATGAAGAAAATGAGACACTGTAAGTCTTTTTCCTCTATCTGCTAGACAGTTCTTGAATAATTTGTCATTTAAAATTAGTTGTTTTATTTACAATCACACTGTGAATGTACACTGTGTCTTCAACTCTGTTATCAACCTAGTGACACACATTCTAAAACCTGCTGATGACGTTACAAGACTTTCTTTAATGGAAGGAAGGGTAAGATACATTAATTGAAAAAAAAAATCACAAGTGTGCTATGAAAATTCTTAGAAAATTGCTTATATATGGCATACAGCAACCTGCTGAGCTCCAAAAAAGTTAACACACTACCTAAGAATTATCAGTGCAAATACTAGTTGAAAATAATCAAACTAATACTTCTACTAAAGTAAATACACCAGTTGTTAGTAATTAGGTAAAATGGACAGAACTTATATAGCGCTTCATCCGATCATTTTTGACCACTCAAAGCACTTTACACTAGTGTCATCACACTCACAAATTCATACACTGATACGCAATTTGGGGTTAAGTGCCTTGCCCAAGGGCACATCGACATGGGGCAGGAGGAAGCTGGAATTGAACCTACAACCTTCCGATCACAAGACAACTAATCTTCCCACAGAGCCACAGTCGCCCAAGTGACAAGATTATGCGTTATATTGGAATTCTTAGACAAGCAACATTTTACTAACTGGCATTTAATTTTATATTTTTTCTGTGAATGTTCAAGCATTTGTGTTGATTTGGAGGGACTGGAATAAACTGGATTGTTTAAACCTGGATTTAAATCTGAATGAATGTGTCATGATGAAGAGAGAGCTGAGCCAAAAAGCGAAGCTCTTGATTTACCAGTTGATCTATGTTCCTACTCTCATCTACGGTCATGAGCTTTGGGTCATGTCCAAAAGAACGAGGTCACTGATACAAGAGGCCAAAATTAGTTTTCCCCGTAGGGTGTCTGGGCTCTCCCTTAGAGATAGGGTGAGAAGCTCAGATATCCAGGAGGGGCACAGAGTAGAGCTGCTGCTCCTTCATGTCGAGAGGAGCATCTGGTTAGGATGCCTCCTGGTCGCCTCTCTGGTGAGGTGTTCTATGCACGCCCACCAGGAGGACACACCTGGGAAGACTCAGGACATGCTGGGACTATGTTTCTCGGCTGGCCTGGGAACGTCTTGGGATTCCCCCTGAAGGAGCTGGAGCAAGTGGCTGGGAAGAGGGAAATTTGGGCCTCCCTACTTACCTGCTCCCCTTGCGACCCAACCCCAGATAAGCGGAAGTGGATGGATGGATGGATGGATGGATGGATGGATGGATGGATGGATGGATGGATGGATAAATTCACACCCATATACATACTCACATGCATGATACACACAGCACAATAGCATACATACAGTAATGTTAGCTAGCTTGGTTAGCTAGCTAGTTTCAAGAAACGTGCTCTTTCTCCATGCCCACACACACACCCACACACACATAATGGATGTTGACATTGTCCATTATTGACATTTCATCATTGCTGTTGTCATTTTGTTTTAAAAATGTTCTACAAATTGTTCTAAAAACGTTTAAAAAAGTGAAAAATAAAAATATTTCAAACATGAAATAATTCTTGTGTGAAATAAAACACAGTAAAAAGTATTATACAAAACATTATTTTGAATCAAAATGACAAAAGTAGCAAAAAAACACACTGATTGTAACCTGGGTCAAAAAAGACCCAGTCACGGAAGACTGTATAGTCAGTCACTCACGCAGCAGAGGGTTAAGACACATACACATGTCATCATCCTATTACTGAATCATGTGTTACCTTTAAGTTTGCCCATAATGAAGCCATTTTCTAAGTGAAAAATTACAATAATAATTAGAAACAGCTGAATTGGATCTAAATGTATAAAATTTCTTGAAAAGGTGTGCTTCCTTTTTGAGCTATTCTCAGGTTTTGTCATGTTACACACAATCTTGCAGGTCAGCCCCCCTCTAAAAAAATAAAAAAATAAAACTACTTGTATTTATGATTTTATATCATAAATTTATAAACAAATACTTGTATGTACTTATTATTAAATAAAATATTTTTTTTTCTAATTTACAATTTAGATGACTGCCAAAGGCCATTGTTTCACTGAATTTTATTTTTAGACTTTGAAGATTAAAGAAGCCTGAATCAATATGGACACATTTTTATTTTTGAAAATAGTGTGTCTTTTTACTTTCACTTCAAAATTATGTGTTTTATTGGTCTATATTAAATTCTAATAAAACAGATTGAAGTTTGTGCCTCTGGTATGTGTTTAACCATGTGTACCATGACATGTGAATCAGTTTAAAGGGGATGAATAATTTTACAATCCACTTTAAAAATGAGCAAAATGCTGACACAAAACAATAACAACTTCATGGTTATTAGAGCATTTGTCTATACACCTCCACTTGTGAAAATGTTTTTCTAACTATAACCACAACAAGAAGAACTGAAAGTGTGCTATCACTTACCAATTAGCTACATGCCAAATGGTATAGGTTATATGTTAACAACTACTTTCATCTGCAGGGTATACACCCTGCTACATTAGCAAATGTTAGCACACCCCAGGGTTATGCTTTCAAGATGTCATCATAATTAATGAAGTGAGACCACAGTCTTTCAAACAGTATCTGGAAGCACAGGTTTCTGAGCAGAGCTGGTTTGACAAATAGTTAATATTTAATTTTATCTTTAATTAGAAGATGATTTGGGGAGAGACATTGTGGGTTAATTGCAGTTACATTCATTAAAATGCACAAATAGTGTAGTAATTCTTGTTCAATGTTATTATCTCCTCTCATATAGTGTAATTAATCAGTTTTACCTTTTATGACCTTTCCTCAAAGGTTTTTATTTGGACTTGCAGCTCCAGCCACTGGTGTCTGGTTGCAGATGATCTCCTGTTAATGTCTGTGCTTTGTCTCTGAGATAGTTGGCAAAACCTCCAGCACATAAACATTTATTTCATTGGGAGGATTGCAAACAACTTATAAAGACATCTAAGGGAATAGAAAATCTGATTCCTACTCCTCTAAATCGTAGAAAAAAAACATTACACCCTTTAAAATTAATTCGTAAAAAAGTAGCTCTGTTAATGCATCGCCATATTTTTTATTGATGTAATGTTAAACAAATAGCCAGGAACTGTCAGCTTTGACACGGGTAAGCTGTTGCTTCAATCAATAGACAGAGCTTTCAGATGACTTTAAACACAGCACTTTATTGTGGTAAGAAAAATCTATTACAGTTTTCAAACTATCATTGTTGAGCTAGTTTAATATTTGAGTATGTTTTTTTTAGCTTTGAACTCAAGGGATTTTTATGAAAATTATGTTTTTCCTACGTTGTGTTTATTAGAAAAGTCAACATAAAATGTTCAGTTTTATTTTCTTTTCAGAGATCCAGTTACACCGACTTTCAGTCAAGACAAAAAAATCATCTCAAACAACTCCTTAAAGAAAGATGATTGAGTAATTAAAAGAAGAGCAAACATTATATTCTCACTCTTTAATCCAAAAATTCCCTGTCAGTATGATGTATTGTCACTGTAATGGAGTTAAGCTGGAACAGTCTTTACTGTTATTTGTTAGAAGACCTCTCATCATTAAGAAACAGTGTACAACTTTGCTGACTTTTCTGACAGAAACAAAACTGGTGAAACTGAGTCCATTTTGTAGGCTGCCTCAGTCCCACACACCATGTTAGAGCTTCCCACAACTTCTCCATAGCACTCAGATTGGGGCTTAGAGATAGCCACAGTAAAACACTGACTTTGTTATCCTTTATAAACATTTTAGCTCTATGCTTATGGTTATTGTCCTATTAGAAGACCAATTTGTGCCCAAGCTTTTACTTCCTGACTGATGTATTTAAATGTTGCTTCAGTATTTACAAATAATGTTCTTTCCTCATGATATCATATAATTTACAAAGAATACTAGTTCTTCCTACAACAAAACAGCTCCACAGAATGATGCTGCCACCTCCCACTAGACACTTAAGATGGTGAAAGCATCCCAACCCGACAAGAGTATTCCTGGTATTTTGGCTAATTTCTTTTGACTTTCCCATTTCATCAAACAAGAAAGAAGTGTGCTTAAGACCTGTGCTGTCAACCACACGTGTGACTCCAAGTTTCTGGAGGCAAGCCCAACAGGTTTGACGCAAGTCATACATTTTAAAAGATAGTTATTCCTGATACTAACCATAACTTTTGAATTCAATGAAAGTTACAAAATTGATTAAAATAACTTAAGCTTAAGTTTAACTTGAACAGAAAAAGTACAAACACAATTAGAAACAAACAAATGAAAGGATTTTTGAAAGGGCCACGTCATGGTAGTATTTAAGTCATTCTGTTTTTGTTTTTTTTATTACAGTCTTCAAATAATGCAACCAGATATTCCCTCCATCATCCATAGAAGTCTTTTTGGGCATCTTAAAAGTGGCCTGACTCATTTTTTAATTGTGATTTACCAGTTTTAAAGTAAATTAAGATGCATAATGCTTTATTTTCGTGGTGGGAAGGGGGAGATAAATTGCAAAATAATAATTTAAAACAAAACATTTTATTTGTGAGGACGCTCACATCTGATAGTTTGTAAAAAAAAAAAAAAAAGACACCTTGTAACTGTGAAATTCAAAGAACCTGGCCAATTCTCAGTGTCTCTAAGGACACCTCCTATCTACTGGCAGGGATGATAACTTCTGCTTTAATGATCTTGTCAGGGTCATTCAAATTAGAGACCTGGAGGAAGGTAAATGAGAATGAATTGAGATATAATCCTCTAACACTGTAGACTTCATCAGCATGTGGCCAGAGATATATCTCTTTTAGAGGTTCTTTATGTGAGAAGGAAGAAGCTCTGCAATGACAACCCTATTATCTGTTTCTGTTCAAGGTTAAAGCCAGGAGATCTATAGAACTTAGAATTGAAAAATAGCTTATTTCTACATGAGCATAGGTTTTTATCATATCTCAAACTGTTATAGATGATCAGTGTCATTATGACTGATGAAGTCTCACTCTTGATATTCAAAATGCAAGCATAAGGTGATGATGACTTTCATTTCCTCTGGAGATAGCATCTTTCTTTGTAGCATGCCCATGTGGATAAAAGGAACAAAGATTGAGGTAAAATCCAACCTGAAGCCAAGTGCCCCGAGGTTAGGGCTAGAACAACCCCTATAATAAGTTGATAGTGGTAGAGAAGTAAATAAGTCCATTCTTATATGATCCTGCTTTTCACCAAATTGATCATGTGAACAGCATGATGCGTTTCTTTCTAATGTATGAAACACAAACTAAACACTGAAAACCCAACATTCAGCCTTTGTGAACAATTCCCATTTGTGTTGCCAAAACCATAAACATCATCATTCTGGGCATTGTGGTAAACATAAGTTGACAGCTAATTTTATTTATTTTAATTACATTTTTTTCAGTTCAGTTTATTCATATTCATAAATTTTACGCTGAAAATTGTAACTGTTTTCTCAGTTACCATATTTTTTTGATCAAAGAATAAACAATAATGTCTACTTAAAAATGTTCTATTACATTTTGTATCACAGTTACTTAGCATTAATCAACAAATAAAAAGGCAAAAAAGCTCATTCTAAAATATTTCAGGTAAGGTAATGTAAGGTAAGGTAATTTTATTTATATAGCAAATTTTTAGCAACAAGGCAATTCAAAGTGCTTTACATGTATTTTTATTAAGTCAGAATGTATGTGCAATTTCTTATCAATATCTAAATATATATTATATACATTAAAGACATTTAACTTTTACCAGGGTGTATAATTTATTATTGCTTTGCTTTCTTCTTTCTTAAAGCTTTAGAAAATAGCATCAGGTATAGGATGAACACAATCCATTTAGATATACTGAGAGATGTCTTTTGGTTTCTGGTGTCTTAATGCATGTTGACAGATAAAAGCAAAAGTAATGGAAATAACTGGGAGAGAAAGAGACATTAGTGTTTTCTAAAAGAGTGCATACGCTATTGCCTAAAGTGTTCTCTCATTTATTATAGTTTACTTCGAAGAAACCAGACCTTTTGTAGCACTTTCAAATGGTATATTTTGCCTAATATTTCAGCTTCCCAGCAGCGTGTGGTTGACCTTGTGTGATTCTCTGCTACATGATTCATTATACATTTTAAAAGGAGAAAAGGTTGCAGGGCAGCTATGTCAAGCAAACCCGCTCTGCATCTTTGAAGTCACAGTCTTCCACAAAATGGGGTCTGACATTTTCCTGCATACATAACAGTGGCTCATAATGACAGAACATGTGTCCATGGTCCTTCAGTCAGTCTCATAGAGGCTTGTACTAGGAGCACTTTAGTGTGGAGAACACGTGCCATCTTACACAATTGTTGCAATTGTGTAGGATGTAGCTTCCAATAATAACATCCCTTAATTTCATGTTATGCTTCACTACTCTTGCTGCACTGATGAAGATGCATTTACTTGATGTGCCTATTGCTTTACAGTTAAACTGGCAGCTTATCCTATTATATTGTTTATTAGGCTAAAAACTGTTAATCCACTTGGGAGCATAGACATAAAACTTTGAATCTTCATTCTCAGTTAGTTGATGTTCAAATATGCACAGACAGACAGACAGACAGACAGACAGACAGACAACTGTGGAACTCAAACCCCTCGTCACAATACACTTTTACTATTTTTTACTATTCAAAACAGCAGTGCGTAAAAAGTCACATATATACTTACGAACATTACAGGACTTGATATTCCACAAAACATTTTTGATTTCTTCATCTTTAGACTCACAAGATGTTTTTACCAACATATCAGCATAAATGTCAAGATTGTAAACATTGTGACAGAAGCTTTTGAAAAAACTAAATCTGTATCATTGAAGTATTTTGAGTGGTTAAATGCACTCCTACCAAATGATTCATCTAGGACATGTAGTTGCTTTTCACGTTTGGTGGCTGCACTGTGTGAGGAAACAAGTTTTTGGTTATGAAATCCTACAGAATTATATAATATTGTACCATTTCTCAGTTTTCAGGCATGGTATTGGTCTTCACTTTTTTGTTGGTGCTGGTGGCCTCAAGCTCTGGATTCTTCATTAATTTATTCATTGTCCAATGCTACATAGCATAGTAACTTAATTTTAGTTTTGGCTTGAGTTTGCATAAAACAGATATTAAGATAATGTATTTTTGTTACATTTTGTCTTTAAATGAAGAAAAGTGGTCATGAAAAAAAAAAAATATATACACATATAGATCTTAGGCATAAATATTTAATAAAGTGACAGGCACGCTGTATCTAAGGACATTGTTGTTTCAAATATATTCAGCATCCTTTATAGACCTGTCATAATGCTAATGATGATGAATGCATTCTGGACTAGACATCCTTCGTAATCAAGGACAATTCTGATGTTTGTCACTGCTCTGTTCCACAGTCTCTTGTTTGTACTCGCAACAAATAAATCTCATACTATAAACAATGGACTGTGTTTCATGCTGGTGAATGGTAATTGTCAATTATGCCAATCAAAATCCAATTGTCCGTGCACAAATCTTCCATTATTGAATTTATATCTAATGTTCTCACCCAGACTTCCAGGCGCATTATGAGATTATATTATTGTCTGTCACAACACTTCTAACCTCCTGTGTAAAGCGGAAAATGACAATTACATAATTAAAACAGTTTCATTAATTACATCAAAGACCAAAGCTGATTTAGAATTAGGACTCCAAGTTATGACACAGATGATCCTGTCTGATAAGTGAGCACTTTGCATAGGTCATTATGAGCACCTTGGTACAGATTCTCAGAATGCACAGTCACGCTTCTGGCACTCTATCTCAATAAAAACAATTTTTTCTATTCATGCCACAAGCTTGTCAATAGGAGTGACTTTGTCAGTGGCATTGTCAAAAGTTTCAATGAGATAATTTTCTCAAAAATCATTCTTTATAAACAAGACATGCAGCACTCAGAAGCTGACAAGAGACCCAGGTTAGCAGGCTGTGGCCTATTCAGTCAAGCAGAAAAGTTATTCTTCTCTATTGTCTGCAGATGAAGCTTCCACCCACAAATCATGTTTAAACATTTATGCTAACAGAATGGAAAATACCACCAGATTTTAACTCTGCAACAACAGTGACATGACCATAGGTATGGACATAAAGTGTGAAACAAAGGCTGAAGTTATTCTTAATTTTTCAGTATGTATGTGCAAACAATGTTCTCTGTATCAATTACTAAGTACAACAACCATGATTCCATTTACATTTATTACAAGCATCAAAATTATGAGCATCATCCGTTACATCTGACCGAATGCTTTCACTGTGTCATTGCTCTAATCAAATTAACAAGCTAAACAGAATCAAACAAGAAATTATGAAAATACAAAAGTGCCACCAGCAGTAAAAAGTATGCAAAATTTCTAGCTCACATCAATAAACAGTAATAAAACAGTAGATTTGTGTGTATGTTAGCAGTTTCCCTGTGTTTCATTGCAGAAGCAGTTCTATTAAAATCTTTATTTCTTAAATTAAACTCTTTTACTTTTTCCACATAGCGAATAACCTGTATAAAGGGACACAGGTCTATGAAGAGTAAGCTTTGCACCTTTTAATACGGCTTAATTGCCTTTTTATGAACATAACACACAAATAGACATTAATGTACTTGAAATGTAGCCATATTTGTTTATCTTGTGTAGTTGACAGAACTGTTGCATGACAAATATTAACTGGTAAATTAAACAAGCAGATTTTTACCAAATGATTAGTCTGAAGTTAATTTGTGAAACAATGTTTTCAGAAAGGTTATTTTGGGTTATATTGTTCAAATTGAACAAAGCAATAGAAAATATGCCGATAAGGCAAAACAGAAATAAATCTAGAACACACAAGTTATAAAGATTTTAAATGATTAAACATTATTTTGTTTTTCTTCATGTGCAGATGTTGAAGTTCTTTTAAAACATAGATCTTAATATTCAAGGTTTAGTACTGAGAACTCACATCTAAAGTGTACCTTGTGTATTGAGATAGAGGCTAGCAGGAGATAATCTGATGAATGTAGAGCTGCATCCATCATTTTCAACATAAATAGAGAAGTGGAAGTGTTTTGTAATTTGGCATTTGAATACATTCGGGAGAAAATCATAGACTTAATTACTTTGCAAGATTACCCCTCTAAAACAGAACTGTATGAGACAGATTGCTGAGCTGATAGGGACCAATAGGTGAAATGACAAATACCATTTACTGCATTTGGCAATTCCAGACCCCATTTACGTTGCCAGTTCATCAGACAGAAACTCAATTTCTGATGTTTTTTTCATAAGCTTTAAATAGCAGGACGACATCCTCAAAATGTATTGTTTAAAGACATTTTTTAATCCTTTTTTTTTACCTAATGTATGTTATCAGAGTTATCTAAAAGCACCTGGCCCACAGGTGAAGTGTTAATTGTCACGTAACATTTTTTATTTTCTTTTTTTACAGATTTAAACAAATAGATATGCTTAGTTCTTGTTCAGTACAATTAACCCATATTTCATTCATTTCAAAATTGTTTCATTGAGGGACAGGAAAAGTTATGCAGTTACTACAAAAAAATGTCATTTAAATATTTTATGCTTAATGTAAAAACTAGACATATAATAATTTGAGTCATACTCTGTGATTACCCTGGGTATTTTTGCTCATAATAATCCTCATTGAAATCATTTCAAAGTCATTTTTGGGTTATTTAAAAAGTGTCTTCCCTGAAATTGCTGAGAGTAAAATGAACATTTTACATCAATTTAATGATCATTTTCATCTGTTTCTATTCTCTATGATGACAAAATAGAAACTACACAAATATACTACTTCATTAGACATATGATAAGCCACCTGTGAGAACTTGTGCATTGTCCCTTGACATTATTTAGAAGCAAAGTGCAACACTAGATAGGCCTTGTTAGCTCTGCTTGCCCGAAAGTATTGAATTGATTTTACCTCTGGGGCCCTCCCACCTCCCCTGCACACAATGCTTGGAGCAGCAACCAGCTACTCTAACAGTAACAGTGAAGGCACTGATATATAAATTGTATCGTAGAGCGAGTTTAGTGAAGGGCCCCAAGCAGGTTGTGAGGCTAACGTTTCCTAATTAAACAGACAGGTCTGGGATGTCTACAGAGAAATAAAAAATGCAAGTAAGAAAACAATGTAATATGATTTTTATAGGTCCTATATTTTTTAAATTATTAAAATGTTGTCTCAACTCCCTAAAAAACTATTTCACATGAATATTTATCATGTATAGTAAAACAGTGAATAAAATCTAATGTAAAACTTCTACAATAGGGATAATCTACTGTTCTTCTAAAATTTTGAAAGCTGTTGTTAGCATTCACTTATATTTATCATGTTCTTTTTTGGTCAATATCAGTATTTACAGGATAGGGTGCATTTATACAAATCGGTCTTTCATATTGACTTTTGTGAAGTTGTGGGAGGCAGAGATTACAGGCTTAGCAAGGTCTCAAACCTTTCCAGGAGCACAGGGGATTATGAAGCAAAGATTCTGTCTTCTCTGAAAATAATAATAATAAAAAAAATTTTTAAATATAAACATGTAAAAACATATCCCTTTTTTCTATATTTATATCTGTACAGAAAACTTGGCTGAATTTTCTAACACCGCTACTGGCTGTACTGACAGCAAATACCTCAGAGTAAATAAAATGTGGAAAAAAATGCTCATTGGAACTGCTATGTGAACTTCTTAAATTCATTTTTGAAAGTCAAAAGTAATGGTTCCTCAGGAGCATGCGTTAGCTGAAATGATAAACACACTACAAACATTTTGAGATTAGCTTTTGTCCTGTTTCATATTTGAGTAAGATTAAATACATTAGAACATACAATAATAAATATTTTTTTTTGTTTGGTTTTTTTCTTTTTTTTCTCACAGAGCACTTTAGCTCCCTAGAGGTTTAATTAAACACCTGTCAAACTTGCAGTCTTACTCTCGTGATTTTAGCACCCAGTTATTTGGTGAGAAGAGAAATCTATTATACCTCTCTTTAGTTTCATAGTATTCACATCATTTGAGACTGGTGGCGAACCTTCAAACAAATATTATTGAAAAACTGCTATTTATTATTAAATTTGTTTTATCTTTATACTCATAAGTCCCAATGAAAAGTCTTCTGGAAGCAATTTAAATAAAAACTAATAAGACTAAATCAAATTCAATCTAGTTTATTGTTTTAATCCATTTCATTTTCACAATAATCAATTAATATTTGATTTAAAAACAAAGTCAGTTGGGAAGCAATTTGACTTTCTGTAAGGCAATGCAGAGACAAGCAAAGAAAATGCAAGATACCAAAAGGATTTTCCTGTTTCTCTTTTTAAAAGACGTTTTAAAAGTATGATTTCAATTAGGGTTAGGATACTGTAAAGATGATAACATAAAATATTGTCATGAAAGCAAACAAAAGAAATAACTTTATAATATATTCTTCTTAATGCATATCAGTTTTTGAATTCAGAAAAACGTATTTAGGATGATGGAGCTTCATTTGAGAAGGTCACATGTAAAAAGGAAAATCACGTTAAAAAGAAGCCTTTTTTGTATTTTATCTCAATTGTGGTAAGTTTCTAAAGACGACCTCCCAAAGCCTGGAGGCCAAAGTCAATGATTCAGACTTTGCTCTTTCATAAGTCATCATGTCCAAAAGCAAAACTGTAAGGAGGCCTACGCTGTCACTGAAAATATTGTGTGAAAGACGACAAGAGAGAGAGGGCAGAAATACTACTGTGCCCTTAATTCATTTCATTTGATAAGATAAGAAAAAAAAACCTCAACAAATGCATTCGTGTCCCTTTAGTAACTGCATAAAATATAAAGCAAAACAATAAAATGTGTTGCAAAGGGTTGACGAGAAGGAGAATGCTTAACTCAGGGTCAGGGACAAAAGTCATTAATTGCCTCTTTGAAACTCCCCAGCCTTCAAACACATACCTCTGTCTCTCTCTCTCTCTCTGCCTGTTCCCCCTGCTCTCACCCCTACTTCACTGATCACTGTTCGCCAAAGGTTTGGCTGGAATCTAAAACTATTACAGCTGCACAGCCTCTATGAGTAGCGAGCCTAAAAAGAAGTGACAACAATGTCTCAGGGGAAGGTTGGCAATAGAGGACAAATGGAAGTTCGGAATAGCAGAGAAAATATTGAGGGAAGCAAAGGAGCAAGAAAGCAGAAAGATGAAGAAAATTTAAATAACAAGATAAAAATATTAAAGATGAGTCAAGCAAAAAGACAGATGTGTAGAGGGAGAATAAACTGTTAAGATGAAGGAAGCTCATTATGTGGTGTACTTTATTGTTTTTCTACTGAGCATATTTCATGCCAGCATTTTATGATAACTACTATAACAACCAGAAACATTGTGCAAGCAACAAAATCAGTATAAGGTTTATAACATTAAAATTGCACTGTTCTACAAGAATCCATATTACCCAGAGATGACCATCATATCTTTAACACTGCATGATGTGGTGCAAGCACACAGTACTGAAATTATGTGCAGGCACCATGGAAATAATACTAATGAAAACCAGGTCCCCTGCCTCGACATGGGCGAAACATGAATTCAGATAAGACTTTTGTCCGAACGCCTGTGGTTTTGTCTCAGTATGAGATAATTATCCTCCCTAATAATTGCTCTTATCAAGCTATTGCTATATTTCTTGTCAGATGGAGTTAGGTTGTGTTTAGGTAACAAAACCTTTGTCATCAGCTACCACTTTAAGCAATGTAATGGAGATAACAAAAAATAGTAACGAACAGTGAATTGGGTAAGTAACTTCAATCAAATTACTGGGTGGAAATAATAACAATTTAGATTACTCAATACATGGGGGTTAAAAGAGACTAATGGTTTACTAAGTAGCACTTTACCAGTATCACTGGTCCTAAATATTTTACAACACAGTCAAAATCAGTAGATAAAATGTCAACAAGTAAATGCTATCTGTCTACGGACATACAACTCATTGCATCCAGCCTTTAGCTTTATAGCTTCTCCTGAGTAAGTATGTGATGACAGTGTAAATAAAATTAAAAAAAAAAAAAATATATATATATATATATATAGATATAGAT
>CAEGAE010012440.1:0-17834 GCA_903067095.1 Girardinus metallicus | reverse complement strand
TTTTTTTTTTTCATGAATACCATTATTAACTTTTTAACATTTTCTGAAATTTGCTTCAAACAGGCAGCCGGTTTTGATCGAACGTTCCTGATTCTGGTCATTTTTATATTTTTAAGTTGCAAAATTGCATCATCATTTTGCAACCATTCCAACAGAAATGTTGACATTATTTTTTTTCTTCTTGTTTTAATTAGTAACTTAAGTACATTACAACTTTTGATTTGTGGCAGTTTTTGTAACCTTTTAGTTTTAACCATTCCCCTCATCTTACCTATGTTGTTCTAAATTGGGAGATTAACTGGGAGATTTACAGTAAATGCAAAAGTATCCTTAGCTTCTGGAGAACAATAAATTATATTTTGAAGGGAATTTAACTCTTGTGACTAAAAATGAAGACTAAAAAAATACAGAAGAACATAAATTAATACATGCAGTTTAAAATGAATTAAAATTCACCCCAACCTGCCCAAATTTGATACAAATTGCTTCAAAACAATTCAGATTATGCAAAAATCTAAATCAAAAGATAAATAAAAAAAATGTCCAGGAAGCCACAGTAGGTGGATTAAAGTTTTTAATCAGTTTTTTGGGCTTTATATTTTTAAGGTTTTGGACTTTAGCAGCCTTTTCACACAGAATGTAAAGATTGGACAGATGTCATGAACAACAAGGTTATTATAAATAACCTGAAATTAACAAAAACTGAAATAAATAAAAACGGTAATTAATGAGGAGAAGCTGTAACCGGAACTAGATTGTGCGTTTATAAAACTAAATTATTGGTGTAATATCCTTTGTTTTGTGTTTATGAATCCATTTATTAACCTTTTCAACTGATGTGAAATTGTTTTGTTTTTTCCCCTGCAGTTTACGGGAAATTACGGTACGTTATGGTCTGCTAGTCCGGTAAAATGGCGACAGGAAATGTTGGGAACGCCCATTTGTTGTTCAACAATAATTGAAAATAGTATGTTCTGTTGATTATTCATCAATAAATGTATAAATAATCAAAGTATGATGCTTTGACCTTTGTTAATTTTGCATATAAAAATTAACCGAAATATGACACAACTAAAACTACCGCTATAACTAATAAAAATTAAGCAAAACAATATTTAACTAATAGGAAGTAGCACTCTAAAACTCATTAAAACTAAATCAGACCAAAAGCAACAAAATAAAACTAAACTATTGTAACCATTTTGGAAATTCAGACATTTGTAGCTTAAATGAAACATTTTTAAAAAACTGAAAACATGAATGCATTTGAAGGCAAATTCAGCTTTACAAGTAAAACCAACTGAGAAACAAAGGGAAATGGTTTGCATCCAAACTCCAAGTTTGTTTGTTTGCTGTGCGATGACGTCCTCTCCCGCTTCCTGTCCAGGTCGACACGAGACCCAGGAACCTTTCCTCCAGTGGATGGTCCTGCTCAGCAACATGTCTGACCTGCCCTGGGTTCACACCATCAGCTACGGCGACGACGAGGACAGCCTGTCCGCCGCCTACATGACGCGCATCAACACGGAGTTCATGAAGGCCGGGGTCAGAGGTCTTTCTCTGCTCTTCGCCTCAGGTCAGTCGATGCTTACGGTACGACAACGCTCACAAAACTGCAAAAAACACAAAATATTACCAAGATATTTCTAATGCAAATAACTTGGTACACTTGAATTAGTTAAAACTAACTTACAAGTAACTTTTCAGCAAAATACAATAGCTTGATTTAAGTCAATAGTTTCTTAATGTTGATGAAAAAGTTCTAGTTCCACTGGTTATTTCACTCATAACATGGAGAAATGTGAAATAATTTGCCACTGCAACAAGAACTTTTCCATAGGAATGAACAATGTATTGGCACTAACATCAGTAACACCGATGTTATCATCAACAATATGTCATTTTGAAACATATCTGTTTTGGCCCGATAAGTAAAACTGGACCGATATGAACAAACAATATTTATTTTTAAATTGTTGCCGTCTGTTTCTGGTCTTGTTTTCTAACAGTAGCGAAATACATAAAATATCAGTTATTGGCCATAAGAGCAACATCTGATATTGATATCGGCCCAGAGTTTCGTATCGGTTCATCCCTACATTTTCATCAATATTAAGAAATTATTGACTTTAAACAAGCTCATATTTCTTGCTGAAAAATTTCTCGTTGGTTAGTTTTATTTTATTTCCAGTGTACTAAGTAGGTGTGCACCGATTTATTGGTGCCGATTTCCTTACTTTTAGGATATTGGTGATCGGCCGATATTTGCATGTGAAGCTGGTATTATCCACTTCAGCCAAGGTCTAAAAATCATCCACTATACTTTTCTGCTCTGCCATCAGAGAGGTTTGACTGAAGGATTGGTCCACCAGATCATCTCTGCACATTTCCAGTTACCAATAATCACTAATAAAAACGATGTTGCCAACTCAGCCACTTTCTTGCTATATCTAGCAACATTTCAGACAAAAAAATTGTGTTACAGGTCAAAATCGGAAAGGGCAGGTCAGGCTTTTTAAAGATTGGTAACTGGCGACTGGACAGAAATCTGCAATCGGTGCATCCCTAGTACTCCAAGATATTTTCTCTAGAAACTAAACCAAAAATATTTGGTAATATTTTGTGTTTTTACAGTGAAAAACGCTGACCTCCACCATCAGCAAAGCATGACCTTTAGTCAGCCTTGGGTTGTAATAAGATCTACAATCATGTGACGACGGATGCGTGCGACTTTTAGTTGTGAAATTACCGCGACTTCCTGTTTTTAAAAACGATTCACAAAACCTCAGTGGCGGACGACACAAAGACTTTGGATGAGTTCAGCTTGTTTTGTCACCACATCTGAACCTGGTGTTGTGTTCAGGCGACAGCGGCGCTGGATGCAGACATCTGGGGAAAGAAAACACCTTCAGGCCCAGTTTTCCTGCCTCCAGGTAGGCCTCCCACTTCCCAAATCAAACCTTTACGCTGAAGCATTCAAATATCTGTTCATTTATTTATTCACGCTACGACCAGAAATGTTTTATTATCTGAGAAACAAACAGAAAATAAGGGTTTATTTTATTTATCCAAATGCAATTCTTCAGAAATAAGAGAATGGAGGTTTGAAAACAATACTTTGAGTATGTCACAGAGGAAATCTAGTGATTAATAGATTATTGAAATAATCGTCAACTCATTTAATAATTGATTAACTGGAGTATACAGGGTCAATACAGGCTAATTGTTGGGAGAACAGAGTTCTCAGAGGAGCAGATGAGACAAAAATGTCCAAAAAACATCTATATATTGCATTTAAGATTGAAAAGAAAAATATTTCTCTTTAATATGTTCTTTAATTAATTGGATAAAATATTTTTTGGCGCTTTCTGCAGATTTTTTATTTAACCACTTAATCTTTTTATTTACATAATATTAGAAATACATTAAAATATGCAAATAAACAAATTATTAAATTAAATTAATTTTAAGTAAGAAAATTAATTTTTTTTCACCTAAAATATAATAACATTTGATCATTTGTTGTAAAAGATGCATTTGGAGCTTAAAAAAATACTTATGACATGGGGAGAAAATATTTAACAAGGTTTTATTTGATCCTAAATGTGTATATTTTTGTAGAGTTTTAATTAAAGCTCAGAATATTTTGTTCCTACAGAAATTGACCTTTTTTTGAGTCTATTTTCTCCAGTTGACGATTAATTGATTACTAAATTAACTGATGATTTTTTTTTTTAAATAATTGAATCATCACGATAAATCCGTTTTGGCCTTAAAGTAAATATATAGTCAGAGCTACAACGGAGGAGTTTAAATCAAATTATAGTACCTGTCAAATGGCCCAGTCAAAGTCGATTCCTCAATCTATTTAAAGCTATTCAAGGAAAAACTAAAAATAAAACACATCTAGATGTTCAAAGCTGGATTTCTGTTTCTACAAAAGATAAAACCATCTATAATTTTTCTGTCACTTCACAGTTGTGCCATAAATTCCCAATAAAAGTGTCAAAACATTAAAGCCTTCAGGGACTCTGAGTGTTTATGCAAGGAGGGTAATTAAAAGTTTTATTAATTGCTGTGTTAATGAGACGGTTTTTAAGCGGTTCTTCATTTTTCAGCCCCTATGTGACCACAGTTGGAGGAACGTCCTTTAAAAACCCGTTTAAAGTAACTTATGAAGTCACCGATTACATCAGCGGAGGAGGATTCAGCAACGTCTTCAAGATGCCCGACTACCAGGTCCAGAAACCGCACAAGCACTTTGTGTTACCTGACCTATTATTTTTAAATGTGTAACTAACAGCTTCTGTTTTTTATTATGTTTAGGTCAGCGCGGTGGAGGGCTACCTGAAGAGCGTAAAGGCGCCTCTTCCTCCTCAGTCGTACTTCAACACAAGCGGCAGGGCCTACCCGGACCTGGCTGCCCTGTCTGATAACTACTGGGTGGTCAGCAACAGAGTGCCCATCCCCTGGGTGTCCGGAACGTCGGTAACCCAAACCACCGTCGATTAATAAAGGACTGGATTAAAATTGCTTCCAGTCCATTAACTACGGACAGAAAAGAGGAGAAAATAACGCAGAAAAATCGTAACATGATAGAAAAAGATATAAACATGAGAATTAAGAGTTTCAGATATTTTTATTTTTCTATTCTGCAACCTAAGAGGTTGGCCCAACAGCCCTACTGTTTTATTATGCCTTATAAAAATGCTTAAATAAAATCTTCTCATTATTCAGTCAGTATTTAATACAGCTCACAAAATTATAAGACGTAATTTTATATTTTATAAATTATGTTTTAGTTTTATAAAATTATATTTAATAATTTTATTAAATTTAAAAAATATTTTATAATAAAATATTCTAAATAAAATATATTTTATTAAAATATAATACTATATTTTTATTAATAAAATATATTTTATATTTAATATATAAAATTTATTATGGCAAATATATTTTATAATGTATATTATATAACATATTATATATATGGTTTTATAATAAAATATATAATTTTATTATTTATAGTAATGTATAAAAAATATTTAATCATAAATAAAATATTATTTGATGCTTCTTTTTCATAAATTCAACTTATTCTGAAAATTTGCCCTTTATATGAAAAGATGATCAACCGTCGTGACACAAAAGAAAATGGCTGTTGGTCAGTTAATTGTTTGTCGACTGATGAGATCAATCGACTTTAGATTGATTTAGTAATCTAAACCAAACATTATCAAAGTTTCTGCTAAACAAAGATTCGTAGAAAGGATTTTTTTCTCCTCTCTTCAACACTGTGACGCAGCTGTTTGTTTTTACAGACAGTTACAAACATTTAAACTAAGAGATAAGTGTTGGCAGCTTCACTTATCCCTTAGTTATTCTGGGCTTTCGTTCCCGTCAGGCATCGACTCCTGTGGTTGGAGGCATGCTGTCCCTCATCAACGGCCAGCGTCTGTCCAGGGGCCTGCCTGCGCTCGGCTTCCTCAACCCGCGCCTCTACAAGCTGAAAGGACCCGGCCTGTTTGACGTGAGTCTGAAGCCCTTTTATTCACAACAAATCCAGTTCCAAGGTTCCAACTTTGTCCATTTATTCTTTGTTTCAAGTTTCCAGATTATCGTAATATTAGACTATCTCGCTGGTAAATCACAAATTAGTAGTGATTAACTACATTTTTGGAAGGATAGAATCAATTTAATCAGAAAAACGCATGCCTGATCTGAAAATAGTTTTCAGTAGTACCTGTCTGACAGCATGGAGGAGAATAAAAGATGGTGGAGAAAACTGGGAACAGTTGAGAACCTCCCTGGGAGACTAAAATTATTACAAGAGTTCGTCCAAAATTAAATCTAAACATGGGGGGGGGGGTCCAAACATTTTGTCACATGGGCCAAAAAAATTAAAAATAAGAGAGAGGGCCAGGCAAAAACAAAACAAAACACAGAATACTGACTGTTTTAGTCTACTCGATCTTAAACTAAGTTGCCATACTTTAATTATATGATTTTTTTGTTGCTGTTGGGAAGATTATTGTAGATCCAAAATGGTTTTACTGGTTTACCTCAGTATTAGTGAATTTTTAAAGGTCTTGACTGACCAACCAGTTATTAGGTGAGGGGGCAATTACTTGTTTTTATTAGTTTTCCCTCCTTAATGATAGAAATTATGATTAAAACAGTTTTTTGTATTGTTTCATTATATTAAATTTGGTTTATCTTTAAGGAGCCACATTGTTTTTCTCAGGATTATACACCAAAGTAGGTATGCAAACAGTTAATCAACTTATAATTGTCAATTAATGGTTTATTAGATTAAAATTTGTTCCAATTATTAACTAATAACGTCGGCTTAGACCTTCGTTTAGTGTGTAGTTTGGCCGCCGTCCAGCAGAGGGCGCCGCTGGTCGTCTTTAAGCGGAGCCGGTGATGTAAAAACAAAGATGGCGGCCTTAACAGAACGGTAAAGAGGAACGGTCCAAGCTGAGCCCGATGCGATTCTGTTTTTAAATATAGTTTCACTTTATTAGCGCTGCGTGAATTTCTCATTCTAAGCGGCTGCTGCGCTGCTAAGGTGAGGATAATAAGGCAGAAAAGCGGAGATCATTTAGCGGAGTTTTAACCGCAGGCATCACTGCGATGAGGGACTAAGTGTTTCACATATTTTAATCTCTTATTTTTATACTCGGCTACATACAGGTTCCTGTTTTGTTAAATTTTATAAATGTCTAGGTTTAATAATGGGAGAAAACAAATTTTTTCTGTTTGTTTAGTCAGAGTTTAATGATTTTCCTTTTAAATTTAGCATATTATGAAAAATGTAGCGGTTTTGGTGCAAGAGAAAACTGAAGTTTTTAAGAAAATGTCCTTTATCTGTCAACCTTAGTCTATTCTAATCAGTAACGTTCATCTCCACGCTACAGTAAATGTCATGTTTCTCTGCAGGTGACTGAAGGGTGCCACCTGGGCTGCCTGGACGAGAAGGTCCAGGGGCAGGGCTTCTGCGCTGCCCCGTCGTGGGACCCCGTCACCGGCTGGGGGACGCCCAACTACCCCGCACTGCTGGCTGCCCTGCTGTCCCAGTGAACAGGACCGACCCGCCAGAGCTGGGAAAGGAACTGCTGCACCCGGATCAACCCGACAGTCAGGTTCTTGGTGCCAAAGGCGGGACAGTGCAGAGGCCATACTTTGGATTACTGCTGCTGATTTTTTCCATTTTTACTGAATCATCCTTCAAATTTCCTATCAATCTGGGTTAAAATCATGTTCTTCCATTTAGTGTTGGATCCGCCAGGGAATCATTTTTAAAGCTTTATCTGTGTTGCTATTTATTTGCAATTAATGCATTTTTACTAAACTGTATTTTCTAAAATTTGGGGAAAACATGGAGGTTTTGTTTTCAGGGATCCTTTAAATTTTATGCAGAAATGTTAAGAAAATGTAGTTTATTACTAGATAAACTCATAAGGGTCAGGAAAAATGCACTGGATGCAAATATATCAGATCAAGATACTTATTTTAACTTCCTTTAATTCTAACAAATGCATGCAGTTTGTCCTTCATAACGCCGAGATAAAACAGGAACACTATTTGTGGCTTAACAGGTTCTTCAATTTGATTCTGCTGGCTACGAGATAATAAAAATGCACAGTCATGTGTGGGTTTGACAACGACTCAGCAGTTTTACCCACAATGCACTCTTTGCAAAAATCACAAATCAGATATGTGGAGTTTTATTTCCTATAAATTAAAATAAAAATGGAAGATTTTTGAGTTGTATTGTATCGGGGGGAAAAACATGCAGAAGAAAAAATTAAAGATTTTTTGATACTTTAATCAGAAACGTTTGAGTGGTTTTTTAAATTTGTTGTAGTTTTGATGTTTAATTGTCCAAAAAGACTAGAAAACTCACAAAATGAAGAGATTATCAGCATAAAAAACATTTTTAAAAGAGGATAAAATATGAACGCACCTCAATAAATATTAACTGAATTTTGGTAATTCAATTCAAAAAGTTAATCTTGTAAATTACAATGAATCATAATGTAGAAAAGAAAGTTAAAATAAGCTCATTTTCCATTCAGATTTTTTTGTTTAGAGACTTTATAATCCATTTTGTTTTTGTTAGAGTTTTAGTTGCATGGGTTTTATTTATCTATTTTTATTTTGGATTTTTAAAATATCTTCCGGTGCTAAGTGGGTTTTACAATAATAAAGGTTTTGTCTTTCAGGGAAAACTTGCATTATTTATACCATTATCAATATATAACTTGAAAATTATTATTGAAATAATTCATTGGACAATTAATCAGCCATTAAATGTTAAAATTCTCATTTTCTGAGGAAATCCACTTTGCAATATTAGCTTTAAATCACAATCTTTTAAATAAAACTTTAAATCTTTGTTTTTTTTTTGCATGTTTTAATCTGTGGATTTGAAACAACTCAGCTGTGATGAAACTTGATTTCCAGTGCAAACTGTCTCAACCCGTTCGATGGCGAGTTGCTCTCAGCGTCTCGCGTTACTCCGAACAAAACAAACCGCAGTTATTATCCACAGCAGCAGCGCCATGATGCCATTTTGCACCTGTAGTTAAATATCCGTCTTTCCCTGTTTAAACACTAACCTGCCTGTTAAAGAACCCACTCAGCCAGTGATTGATTTTTAACGTTGTTCATTAATGTCATGCCTGGACATGAAGCGTTTTTGAATTGTTAAAAACTTCCTGGACGTTGTTTCAACCCGACTGGTTTAATTATTCACCAGCTCAGTGGGAGTTTGACCTCTGACAGCACAAATCACACGCTCTGTGTCGGTGATGCAACTGGGAGAAACAATTTAATCAATGATATCTACTGGAAAAAAAAAAAAAAAAAAGAGTAAAATAAAATCACATGGTTATCTACATGTGTTGTAGAAAACAAAAAGCTATAAACCTCCTCCTGAGAAACGGAGCCGCGACGGAGAACAGAGGGAAACAAACTTTGAAACCTTCCAGGAAGGCCTACAGGACCGTCTTAAATACATACAGACCACAAAGCTTACATCAAACAGTGTACAATATGCACACTTAGAGGGGGGGTACAAAACTGAGAAGCTGGTGAAGATTAATGCAAATTTCACAACTATTTGTGTAAAGGTATAAATAACAGTTTTCCAGGTGCAGATCCATGAATTAACATCTTCATGAGAAGAAACTCTAAAATATTCCATCCGGGTAGAGGCCAGCTTTGTTGGACCTCCGTTTATTATCAAAAGTTTCACAAAAAAGGGATTTATTTCTGGGGTTTTTTTCTATCTGCAGTACAAAGAGAGTTGTCTCACAGAAAAAGCAGTCCAAGCAACATTGGGTCAGTTCACCCAGAAGCAGACGGAGGTCCTCCGGTTTTCCTGCTGGTTCTGGTCGTTCGGGGTTGATGTCTTACTGGTTGTTTTTGGCTTTGGCGTGTGTGAGGATGTGAGACTTCAAGTTGGTCGACTGGGCAAATTTCTTGTTGCAGCCGTCGAAGGGGCAGACGTACGGGCGGTCTCCAGTGTGAATCCGCACGTGAGTGCGCAGGTTAAAGTCCAGAGAGAAGCGCTTGCCGCATCCCTCAAACGTGCACTGTAAGAAGAGGAGCGTAAACGTTTCCATTCACGTGTTCCCAAAACATTTTTTTTATTTAAAGTTCAGAAAGTAAAGGAACTCACTTGGAAAGGTTTCTCTCCTGTGTGGACCAACTGATGTCTCTTCAGTTTTGAACTCTCCACAAACGCCTTGCCGCATTCTGCACAGACGTGCACGCGAGGCCCGTGGGTGTGCAAGTGCTTCCTCATCGCCGAGTTATCCCTGAACATCTTGGTGCATCCCTAAAACGAAAACAAGGAAGATAATTCCCAGAAAAAGCAAGACGCACGACTCCTGGGACTGCTGCTTGTGAATTCAACCTGAGAAACGTTGGATTACACTGCAAAAACACAAAAGTATTTAGATTCATTTCTAGTGCAAATATCTTAGTTTTCTTTACTTACAAGTAACTTTTTGAAAAGATGGGAGCTTGTTTTAAATCAATAACTCCTTAATATTGATATAAAAATACTAGTTTGACTGGCAGACTGTTTCAATTTTAAAATGGGGGAAAAAAAAATATATATATATAAAAAATATGCGATTTTCTTTTTGACATTGCTGTGGTGATAAAGGTCTTCATTCATAATAGTCTTAAAATTCTTAAATTTGAGTTGGTGAAACCTGCAGAAACCCTGCAAGAGGGATTATGAGCGAGCTTGTCCTCCTTTCTCTGTGTCGATGCTCAGATCCCCTCCTTGTGTTCGAGTGAAGACCACGATTTTGCGATATCAGACCTGGAGCCTCAGACGCCCATGTCGTCATGTTTCCCTGAGGCGAAGACGCCTCAGTGTTTGCACATAACTCCTGGCATGCTCGGCTCTCCAAACACGTAAGGCCTCTGCATCTGCTTTCTAACACGAAATATAAGGAAAGCACACACAAACGAGCATCTCACGTTTTATTATTTCACTTCTAAAGGAAAAATGACGACAAGTACGTCTTCCAGCTACAGAAGAGGATGAAGAAGAATCAGTTTAATGTCCGCAAAACCTCGTCTTCTAAAACGGTACCAACTCCTAATGAATTAAAGGTTTTCTTTCTGATATTTACAGGATATAAAATCACACATTTATCTTCTATCTTTATCTTTCAGAGGTTCTCACCCACACCTTCCGCTAAGCGAACAGTACAAAGATGCGCTAACACAGGTAGGCGCACCTCGCTTAAACCTGTAGAAACTCATTGTTTAAAAAAAAAAAATGCCATTATAAGTAATTTCCTTTCTTTTTTTCACTTTTACTGACTTGTATGCCTAAAGCAAAGCAGCAATAAACTAACGATTATTTTAGATATCGATTTTTCTAATAATTTATTTTGTAACTAAGAAAATTAACATTTTATTGCCTAAAATGCAACAACATTGCATTTCTTTAGTGATTTTGAATCAGGTGAGGCTAAAACTATGACACATGAGGAGTTTTGGCTAAAACATATTTACAGACATAAATATTTTTATCTTGAAAACAAAAAGTTTCTATGTTTTAAACTGATTTTTAACCACTGCTCTAAATATGTTTTTTTTTTGTTTTTTAGCAACTGACCGTTTTTGAGTCTGCATATTCCATTTAACAATTAATGAATGACTAAATTAGTTGATAATTATTTAAATAATTGATTAGTCAGATTAATTGTTTCAGCCCAGGTAGATATATAGGTAAATGGCACTTTTAAATGTTTTCCTGATTTCAGTTCAAAGCATTGATAAAGAAACATTTTAACCCAAGTCATACGGTTTAAAGGCAAGGTTACAAAATACTGAGGAAATGTTTTCACACTCATAAGACATCAATAAATACATTTCTTTCTCTCATTCTTGTGGCATTTAGCAAATAGAAATTATTTAGTAATTCTAACTGACCTGAAACAAGAAAAGTTTTGTCTGATTTAACTTTATTTGGTACATATAAACGTCTGCAAACGTCACATTAAAGGTGGAAAAAGGTTTGGAAATGATTTATAATCGGTTCATCTTTTTAAACCTCAACCATCTGGCTTTATTTTATTTTGCACTAAACAAACTCCAGTTTATTTGCTTAAATCTATGATGCCTCTGTCCAGGAAAGGACACGTTTTTTGTGTTCGAGATGTTCCCCGGAGACGACGGCGAAATTTCCGAAAGCGATGAGGATGAAGACTTTTACTTCTCAGACAACTGATCTGGACTCATGGAATAAATGTGTAAATAACTCAGGATTTTTAGTTGAAATTCTTTTCAGGAAACTCACAAAATCACAGTGAAGGAGTAACGTTTATACTTCTGAGGTTTTTCTTAGGAAATGCAGCGAGTTGGATGTTTAAACACACTTCTGTTGCTGGCTATGATCTGAAAAGTGATGCTCTGGGCATCCTGTGGACTTCTGTAAATATATTATCTCTATAAAATCCTTCAAAGAACCAGTTGTAATTATCTTTTTGAATAAACCTTTTTATTCTTTCACTATTTGTTGATTTGTAATTAGATAAACTTGAAGGCAAAACACATCAGATGTATTAAACTTGTATGTTTTTGACTAAAATTTTTTAAATAAACTAAATATTTGAGTAAAAGAAACTCAAATGATCAGATGGTACATATTTACCTGTTTAAGTATTTCTGTGAAGTTGCTTCTGTCAGTATGAAGATCTTTGTTGATGATTTTTACTTGCATTTAATCTGAAATTAATCTAAATTGACTATTGGTTTCTAAAATATAGCCCGATTTCAAATAATGCTTGGAATCCAGTTTTAAAAACTTTAAGCAAAGTAATGAGCTAAACCAAATTTATCATATTTTTATTTTATAAAAAAGGAAACAATTGTTTTCAGTAATAATTTATCTGTTTACAACTTGTATTCAACTCAAGTCCTTGCCTTGATCCGTTACTTGGTCCTACTTGATTTTTTTTAAGTTTCTTCCTGTTTTTATCTTGTATAAAACACTTTTTCTTGCCTTTACTGCATACCAACAATGCTGTATTCATAAAGACTGGATGAGCTAACATATCCACTGAGTTAGGTCAGGGATCTGTAATCTTAATAGCTTAATTCAACTTAAAAAACAAACAAACATAAAACACTCATTTAGAGCCACAAACAAATATATCTGTTATACATATTTATGTTTAAAATGTTTAGAAAATGCATCTTAAAAACATTTTCACATTTTAAGCTTTAAGATAAAATGTTATTTATGGAAAATTTTGTAAAACAAAAAAGAAAAATAATCACATGGATACCAACCCAAAAAAATGGCAAATGCTAATTCATGAAAAAAATAAATCCGTTAAAAATATAATTAATTGCAAATTAATTCATATTTTATTTCATAACGCTCAAATGTAAAAAAAAAATATATATGTATATCGATTTGTGTTATCTGTCATCGGGAATGCAAACGATAGAGGAAAAATAAAAAATATTTCGGTGTTGGGAAGGGGGGGGGGGGGACCGTCAGCAGTCACGTGACGCTACGTCACGTGACGCTCCTCTGTATAGCCGCTCATTAAAGAGGACACAAGTTGACTTTAAACAGCAGGAGCAGCCAAGGACACCATGAACACAATGTAAGAGCTCGTAACTTCTGACGTTTTAAAGATATATCTCACAGTTTAACTACAGTCTGACGGATTCGGTGAAACTGAGGCGCGATTGTTTGTTTTTATTTTTGTAATGTGACCCAGATTGAACGCTGCCGCCGCAGGTTAGAGCTGAAATGTGTCTCTGTAGTAGAAGAAGATGAAACGTTTATAAACGGAGTTTCTATAAATGAACAATTTCTGTTAGAAATAGATATTAAAGGACAGCAGCGGATATAGAATAATGTCTGATAACAAACACAGGCTTTCAGCGTGTTTACTTCAAACTTCCGGGTGTGATTATAATGAAAAGCTCAATTTAATTTTGTTTTTCTCCAACAGATTCCCCTTCCTTGTGCCTCTGTTGTTCAGCTCGCTGGTCTCCAGCGGGTTCCTCGAATATGACCAAAATGTCATGTAAGGAAACTGTTATCCCATCACTTTCTAGTTTTATTACTTAAAACTGTAATAATGATGATTTTAGGTAATTTAGGATTTATTTGTATTTGAAGAAATATAGTCTAAAAACCAGACTTTTTTTAAATTATTCTGTGCGTTAAATTTGTAATATTGAATATTTACACTCTGCAGTTTTACAACTTTATTATAATTGTTATTTTTTAACTTTAAATTTGGCTGCAAAACTTTCAACTGCATAAATTTGGTCGACCAGGCCAAAGCAATCGAAACTAGAGCGAGTGACGCGGTGGCTTTTAGACAATCAAATCACGTGACAAGCAGTTAGACCGTTTCTAGAGTCCATTAGATGATTACATTTGTTTCTGATGCACAGGAGAAAAAAACTGTAAAAAATTAAATGTCTAAAAAAAAAATCTCATTGTACTGAAACTATATTTCTTCCATGAAAGGATTTCTCTACATTTACAATTACTTTCTTTTTAATTAAAAAATGGCATCTTGGTAACCATATCTTTGAAAAGAAGTCTGTTCTCATGCATTAATTTACTTCCTATAGTCTTTAAAATCATTTGTGTATTTCTGTGTCTATTAAAGCAGAGTAAGCAGGTCTGTTGTCTTTAGTGAAGTTTTATCCTCTTTGCTCAGTAATGTGGCATTTTTATTAATTTTATAGTGATTGCAAAACTCCATAAACTGGATTTAATGCTTACCGTTCAAGAACAAGTGTCGTAATTTTTTTACTACTTTTGACAAAGCTTTACCATATCCTTTATAGATCCAGCTGGTTGCATTGGTGCTAAAACCTCACTTTCAGGAAAAACCTGTTCAGCTCAGCACTTAAACTTATGGCACAGCATATACTGATAACGTTTTGATTCTATTGGCAGGATATTTTTTCACTTATAACAAGACATTTTTCCCATGGTTTTTAAGTGAAATAATCTGCCAGTGGAACAACAAATTACTGATTTAAAACAAGCTCTTATATCTTGCTGAAAAGTTGCTTGTAAGTTAGTTTTTTTTGTTGTTGTTTTTTATTTTTCCCTTATTTCAAGTGAACTAAGATATTTGCGGTAGAAACCAGACCATAATTACATGGTAACATTTTGTGTTTTTGCAGTGTGGTGTCTTCTGAGTATGTTTTTTTTTGTTGTTTTTATGATGTAAAGCACTTTGAACTGCCTTGTTGCTGAAATGTGCTATAGAAATGAACTTAATTGATTCAATTACCATTCAGGAAAGTCAAAATGTGGTTCTGTCTTGTCAAAATGCATTTCTGTACCTGGAATAGTCATGAAATGCTGATTATATGTTAAAATGGCCTGCCATAAATGGCCAAAGCAAAGATATCGACGTATTTATTGATGTCAGATAGTAAATCCTAATTATCTATTTTTTTAGACTCCCGCAGGACTGGACCCAAGCAGGTCAGGTGGATCCTTCAGAGCAGCTGGAGTTGACCTTTGCCCTGAAGCAACAGAACATCGACCTTCTGGAGGAAACACTCAGACGGGTGTCGGACCCCGACTCGCCTCAGTACGGTAGGCAGTGAGGCTTTTAAACAAACGTTGGATCTGATTCTGTCTCTAAGTGAGAGAGAAATGCTCTGTCCTCCGCAGGAAAACACCTGAGTCTGCAGGACGTTTCCTCTCTGGTTCGTCCGTCTGCGCTGACCCAGAAGGTGGTGCATCGCTGGCTGCAGACTCACGGGATTTCAAACTGTCGGACAGTTCGCACTCAGGACTTTTTACAGTGCAGCATGACTGCAGAGTAAGCACATCTGCTCTCAGCTGCTTTACTTTACTCTATTCACTCACTTGGGAGGCGACACAGATACTCGTATTTCTGGGGTTTTGCAACTTCTGTAAAAAGTTTCGTCTTTCATCATGTGAGGAAGTTCCTGTTTTTGAGGTGAAAATGGTGAAACTGTGAGCTGCAATCTGCAGAGATTAGAGCCGTTTGAATCAAATAAAAGGGCAGCTTTCCACAAAACAATCTTATCAAGTGTTTCTGGTCTAAATTCCAGTGCAGATATCTTGGTACAAGACAAAACTTACTTGCAAGGAACTTTTAGCAAGAGAAATGTTGTACAGTTTTGACTTAATTAGTGCTCTGAATATGTTGTTCTTTCAGCAAACGGCCTTTATTCTGAGTCCGTTTACGCCAATTAACGATTATTCAGTTTCTAAATTAGTTGATGATTATTTCAATAATCAATTATTCGTTTCAGCCCTGAATCAGATGGTTGATTCAATTATTTAAAACTACTCTTTGTATTTATTCAGGTTATCTTTTTCCTGTTTTTAATCTGGTTTCTTAATCTGAAACTCGAGAGCGTGTCGAAGAATAAAAAATATTTTCTTTGCTGCACACCTGTTCATTTTGATTAGTGAGTTTAACAGGATTTATTTTTATTTTGTATTAAGGGTTGCAGAGGCTCTTCTTCCAGGAAGTAGATTTCACCGTTACGTCAGAGACGGTCGCTCCATCGTCAGATCTTCCAGTCCGTATTCAGTCCACGATGAGGTTCACCAACATCTGGATTTTGGTGAGATTTTGCTCGTTTCTGAACTGCCATGGTTTCAGGTCCGGATCGGTTCTGATATTTAGTTTCGCTCTTCCGTAGTCGGAGGCCTTCACCGTGTCCCGCCTAGAGGGAAGGACGCTAACAGGAAGCGGCCGCGCTCCAAGGCGGGGGCTCACCTCGGCGTGACGCCAGCCGTCCTGAGGGCTCGCTACAACCTGACGGCGACTGACGTGGGATCAGCTGAGAACAACAGCCAGGCCGTCGCTCAGGTTAGGGTTTATTTATTTATTAAGCCTTTCTCACTTTATTTCCATTTTTACTTGATCTTTTATTATTTTCCTCATTGGTGGAAACAAAGACACAATCAACACCTTTAAACCACAAGTCAATGTACAAAAGAACATTGGAAGAGCAAAAAGATCAACAAATGGTTCATGTTGTCTCATCTTATGTTTTTCTATTTTTTTTTTATGTACATCATTTTCTAATGAAAAATAATCAGAAATAACATGAAGCAACGTGTAACATAGCAAGGTGATGGCAAAAAAAATAAAGTAACTGTCAGATTTGGGTAGTAACTAGTTACATTTACTTGAGTAACCTTTTTGAAACTGCACTATTTTTACTATGCTGTTCTTTTTACTTTAGCTTGAGTAATTTTATTATGAAATATCACTACTTGAGTGGAATTTCTGGATTTTCTACCCACTGAATGAAAAACAAACATGTTGAAACCCAAGACTCACCAGACGCAGACACACCTGTTAAAGTTTTATAGTTTTTATTGAAAGAAACTGATTTGGAAAAATGTTCTTTTTTTTGTTACTTATATGAATTATTGTCATTTTGGTCCTTAAAATACCAAATTCCACTTAACTCTATAATTTAAGTGGAGATTATGTAATTTTTAAATATTGAATGAATGATAAATTGATCGGTTACTGGAGTAGACTTTTTACTTGATACTTTTTTTACTCTTTGAGTAATTTCTTGGCTACTTGAGTAAAAATATGGTGAAGTAGTTAATTTCTGTTTATGAAGCCATTAGACATTAGATCAGTCTTTCTCAAACTGCGGCCCGCGGGCGCCCCCTAGTGGTCCGCATGGTACTGCATGTAAACAACCGTTTATTTGCCGTGACGTCAGCTCAAAGTGCGACGCTACAGCTAGCTTAGCAAAGGATTGTGATTAAAAATAATAATGGATAAGAGGCTTAAAACCGGGTCACTCAAAAAATAAAAAAAACTATTTTTTTTTTTGTCGTCCTCTTCAGTTTCTGGAGCAGTACTACCACCCGGCTGACCTGGCCGAGTTCATGCTCATGTTCGGTGGGACCTTCCAGCATCGCTCCGAGGTGGACCGGGTCGTCGGCACCCAGGGAGGAGGAAAAGCCGGCCTGGAGGCTAGCCTGGACGTGGAGTACATCATGAGCACCGGAGCAAACATCTCCACATGGGTCTTCACCAATCCAGGTCCGCTAGGAAACAAATAAAAATGCCAATCCGCTCAGATTATACATTTAAAACGCCTCCGTTTTGTTTTGCAGAGCTGTAATACTTTAACCTCACAGAGTCTCTTTATTTTATCCCACTTGGACACAAATACCATTTTTTAGAAATTGCCAAAAATATTCAGTATTCACCTTTTTTTTTTTTCATGAATACCATTATTAACTTTTTAACATTTTCTGAAATTTGCTTCAAACAGGCAGCCGGTTTTGA
>CAEGAE010012432.1:0-37007 GCA_903067095.1 Girardinus metallicus | reverse complement strand
TGATGTTGATATGATAGTAAAACTGCTGTTATGTTGGATTTATAATGTTTTATTTTAGCTTTTTTTATCCGATTAATCATAAGAATAATTGATAGATTACTTGATTACTATGATATTCATTTCAACAGCCCCACTTTCAGCTGAGCTAACACCAAGCACTGGGCCTGCTGACGCTAGTGGACAGAAATGTTCTCCGATCTACATCACGTGGTTCTACATCACCCTGTTCTACATCACCTGGTTCTACATCACCTGGTTCTACACCGCCCGGTTCTACATCGCCCGGTTCTCCTTTTAGGCTAAACCAGCTGGTTAGAATTGATTAATAATAACTGGAATATTGATTATCATGCTGGATTATAACTTTTCGTTACTTCTCTTTATTTTGCCACTTTGATATGTTGTTTTGTTTTATTTATTGTTTTTTTGGTTAATAATTTTGTTGTTTTTATATCTTTCAAATGTTTTATATAAATAAACTTTAGTAGATCCATAAAGAAGCTGATCCGGTTCTGACCCACTAGAACCTCAGTATGATGTTCCTCATCTTTTCCCATGATGCATTTCTCCGGCCTCTCCAGTAAACAGTAAACATCTGTAACAGAACCCTGCGGTCCGGTGACATCTGGATCAGAACCACCTCACCTGTCCTGCTTATTCCCAAACACATCACCGACCTCATTCTGTGTGCGCGTGCGCGTGGATGCGCTCACCTGCGATGAGCAGAGCTCCGTCCCTGCTGGACTCCGTCCCTCCGGACTCCAGACCCACGAAGCCCACCTTCAGCTTCTTCTGCTCGGCCTGCGCTCCGGGGAACACCCCGCCGTTGCGGGACTTCTGCACCATGGCGGGGCCGCGCACCGAGCTGCGGAGCTACAGCTTGGCCGCGCGCGGAGCTGCGAGGCGGGGCGCGGGCTGCGGGAGCATCGCTGCTGAAAGATGGAGGAGAAAAACCCGCAGAGCGGGAGCGAAGCGCCGCAGCCTGGCTGATCAGCAGATCTTCATCCTCTGCGCCGGGAAGCGGCGGGATGACGTCACCGATCCAAAGCGATTCAGAGGGACTTATTGATTATAGATGTTTGATCATCAGTCTGAGCAGGACTGAACCATCTGAAGGTGGTTACCATGGGAACCGCAGTGGAGGAGGATGGGCTGCTTTCTGATTGGCTGCTTTATGTTCGTTTATTTATGGATAATCCTGCTGAATCAAATCCGGAGACCGAACAGGTCCAGGTGGGTTCCGGTCGTCATCCAGACCAGCCGAACCGGGCTCAGCTCGGTCCGGTTCGGTTCAAGCAGAAGCGAACTGATTAACTGGTGAAGAACAGAACAAGTGAGCGCTGCTGTTTGCAAAACCTTGAATAACAAAAGAAAGAAAAGTTGGAGTAAAAATTTTAACTCCTGCAACCGGATCAAGTTTCTGCTCAACATCAAGCAACAGATGAACCGATCATAAAATAAATAATTATCAGTTAATTATTTCCAGCACCTCTACTGCATTATTTAGAGATGATCTTCGGTGTAACGGTGCACAAACATCACAGCTTTCAGCACGTTTCAATCAAGAACAAAAAGCTTTGGTCAGCAGGGAATAAAGAAAATAATTTGATTTATTATGTTCTAAAACTGGAGTGTTGAGAACTGACTGGTTTATTTTAGTTTAATAAAGTACTAAGGATACCTGGCAGCTACTTTGGTCATTTTATCATTTACACACTGAATGAAAAACAAAAACTATCATTTTTTAAATAAATTAAGGTGACGTCACCTGGCAGCACTACCTCACCTGTAATCAGGAGAACAGGTACAGTAACTAAAATAGATGCCAACAACGTTGAGAGAAACTCAGTTTGTACACTTAAGTTTTCTATGAATTAGGGTTTTTTATATTGGCAACAGTATTGTTATGATCAAATTCTCTAATTTGTTAATTTGCTGTTGAAATACATGTAAGATGAGACGGTGCAGTGCTGTGCCTCACCTCAGGGGGCGCTGTGTCTTTTATCGCCAGTACTTAATACACATATTCTATATGTACTGGAGTTCCACAGTCTAACACTTGTAATAAATGCTACTGACATATTTAGTCTTTCTCATCGGACATGCAGTGAAAATGTGCGGGATAAAGCAAAATGCCCAGTAGGGGGCGTTGCTGAGCCCCAAGGCTGTAACGTTTAAAGCCGCTGTGCTCTGGCTGCCAGACCTCCTGTCAGAGACATGGGGGCGATTTGTACAACAGCGTGAGAGAGACATGAAGAAGACTAGGTACATGGACTTCACATAACAATAAAGGTTCAATCTTACGTGTTGGTTCGGTTCTTTATAGGGCGCCGGATTGGTGGGCGGTGTTTCAGTATTGCATGTTAATTAATTACTATCTTTCAGCTACTTTTGGTAGCTGTTTTGGGAAATAGCAATAAGAGACGTCAGCCAAAGAAAACATTCAAATTAAATTTAAAAAAATCCCATTTGACTTAAATATTCTTTCATTTTTATTGCAGTCAGGTTTTGCTCATCCGACTCCGAGGGAGTTTCTGTTTCCTGTCGAGCTACACCTGGTTCCCATAGTAACAGGTCAAAGCTGGAACAGGGCGGAGTAGAAGGCGGGTTCAGAGCAGCGGCTCTTATAGCAGAAGATGATGTCATTGATCAGGTGTTTCCTTCTGACGTGAGGCGGAGGGGCGGAGTCACTCTCCAAGCGACAGCGGCGAGAGCAGTTAGACACCATCTCTGTGAGCAGGAACCCTGAGAAGGACAGACAGGTGAGAGAGAGAGACAGGTGTAACTACCATCCAAAGCATCTTTAGAACCAAGCAGCCATCTTGTGATTGGTCCTCACCCAGAGACCTCCTGCTGGTCACCAGCCCATTCACCAATGGGACGACCAGTCCCAGCTTGGTGGAGGCGTTTCCATGGAAACAGATCCTGAAGAGTCCAGTCTTCAGAGGATGGATGAAGATCAATTGGATGTTGGAGGAACTAAGAGAGAGATGGACAGTCTGTCAGACCTGGAGAGCCATGCTGGGCTCGACTGAAGCAGAACTTCAGGTGGGACCAGTCAGAACCACCGACCCAGATCCACTCACCCGGTCTGCGGCTCCGCTCTCGCCTCCAGCAGCAGATCGGTCAGAGGAAACTTCTCTGAAACACAAAGATCAGAAAAACATGGGCCACCAGACTCACGCCGTGGAAAAGTGGGCGTGTCCCACAGAGGAGGGCGGAGCTTCTACTCTATCTGATTTTTAATGTGCAATACTGTCTACGGCCACCAGGGCCGTATTGTTCAGTCCGCTTCAATCTCACTCCAGTCTGTTTGCCTCTAAACTCCTCTAAACTCCGGTTGAGTTTAGAGGAGTTTAGCCTCCTCTAAACGTTTAGAGGAGTTTAGCGCCTCTCTAAAGGCTAAAGAGAGGAGTTTAGAGAGGCGCTAAACTCTGACGCCTCCATCTTGTTTCCATCTGGTGAAGAAGGAAGTTGCTCTCAGGGTCTTCAGAGGTTTTTGTGTCGTTTCCTTCAGTGGTTCTTGGTGCAGCGCCCCCACAGGCCAGGAGGGGAACAGGCTGGTTTGACTCAGAACCACAGCAGCTGGAGGTGGAGCAGAAGTTCTGGTTCCAGTAGAACCGGGTCGACCGGACCGTCAGGAGGAAAACAGCCATCAAAAACTGCATCCCTTTTCTTCAGATGTTTCTGGATTCTGTTGATTGATCTGAAAATGATTTACTTACTTCACGGTTTTCAGTTTCATCTCTTAGTTTTGTTCTGCGACTCACTGGAGTCAAACAAAACAACAGAAAACCTGCTAGGGATGAGTAATAGTTATTTAGCTAGCTAGTTAGTTACCAATGTCCTCAAAGCGTTCGACCCAAACAATCAGCAGCTTTGAGTCTGACGGGAAAAATGATGAGACACTCTGACAGGACCGGATGTCTTCTGATGGACGGGTCTGAACAGACACACAGATGAGGGACGGGTAAGACAGAAAAACAATTGTATGTTAGTGTACAGGGTTGAGGGCGGTGCCTCACCTCAGCTCTGTTCTGGTTGGATGATGAAACAGCGGTGTGTCCCGCCTCCTCATAGCTCTTCAGCCAATTAGCTGCTTGGAAAATGAAGATAAATCGATCATCTTGGGTGTGATTGGTTACTGGCTGTTAATTCAGAGTGACATCACCAAGCACTGACTGTAGGTGTGTGATGAAGGAACAATGAAGGTGATTTGCGTCAAAGCATCGGCAAACATCAGGACGAACCTCCGTCCATCGAACACGCCGCCTCCGCTGTCCCCCAGAACAGACCCAAATTCTGAAACCAGGAATCGCCCAGTTCGTTAACTGAAGAGTTCTGACACCCTGAACCCTCAAACAAAGACCTCACCTGAATGACTGGCTCCGCCCACCTCTTCAGGACAACCGAGAGACGACAGGAAATCCAAGAAAGGACCGCTGACGCTGGTCTGCTTGTCCACGTTCCCCAAGATCTGCAGGGAGATGGACAGGTAAGACAGGACAGACTCAGAACCATCTGAGACAGGTGGACAGGTAAGGACAGGTGAGGAATACCTCTCTGGGTGTCTTCTGTCCTGCTCTCATGTAGAAGACAAACGCACAGTCACTGTTTCTGGATGGAAGATGGTCCAAACGTCTCAGGCTATCTGAGAAGCCTGGAAGAGACGAGTCCAGAGACAAGAGCGCAGGCTGCATGCTGTTGACACCTGGATCCTGCCGACAGGTGAGGGAAGAACAGATGAATGATGGACAGGTAAGCCAGACAAAACGAGTCCTGTCCCCATGTCTACCTTCACACTCTCCGGAGTCAGCAAACCCAGGTGGGACAGGAAGAGTCTGGTCAGCTGGAAGCAGCTGATAGGAGAAGGTGGTCTGCAGGTTGCCATAGCAACTGAATGGCTGCTCAGCTGGGGCTGAGCTTCAATTTCCTGTTGGGTCTTCAAGGTTACTCGCAGATGATCCAACTGCTGCTGGTCCTAAGGTACAGATGTCCACACCTGAAACACACCTGTCCCCTGACCTGTGGCAGCTCTGAACGTCTAGAACAGATCTAATGCTGGTCCTGGTCAGACTCAGGTTTTACCTCAGCAGGTCCAGTTCTGATCAGAGGAGGGATGCTCTGATCTGCTCTGACTGAAGGAACTCTCTCCATGCGGTCCGGAACCAGCTGGTGGCTGATGGACCGTCTCTGTCCAGTGTCTTCAGCGGCGAGACGCGGCTGTCTTGGGATTAGCGCTGCCTGCGTCTATCCAAGAGACAAAAACTCACCTGAAGACTTTTGTTCTGCGGACCAATCATATTCTGGTTCTGTGGTGATGATAGAAGCTCAACAGACTCCAGAGCAGAACCAAGTGATACTGCAGCGCCACCATCAGGCTGGTTGCGGCACTGCAGCAGCATCACCTGATCACATGATCACCTGAGTGGCTCGGCCGTCTTTGGGCAGCAGGTGGAGCTGTAGAGTCCAGCTGTGATGTCCCGACGGTCCCCTAAAGATCACCAGCAGAGACGGACTGGGCTCTGCAACAGGATCGGAACTATCAGTATCTCTGCAGTTCTGGGCTGAGGTTCTGTCTCTGGTTCTGGATTTACCTTGATCAGGTTGATCTGGTGTTGGCTCCAATGTGGCCAGAATCACAGAACCTTCCAGAACAAAATATCTAGACCTCTTCAGGCTGCTGTCATCCAACATCAGGGCGTTGTCTCTGAGCGACGGATCTGGACCCCCTCCGGAAACCTGCATTATACTGGACCAGAACCAGCTGCAGTTAGAACCCAGGAGCTAACTGGAGCAGAACCAGATGTACTTAGCTCCTCCTAGGCTAACTGAAGCTGGTTCTGGTCCAGTTTGCTTCTGGTTTCTAACTGGATCAGAACCAGGACCGTGTTTTAGTCACCAGCTCAGTGTTGCCTCCGCAGCCTCCTTCACCCTCAGAGAGGCCGGGTTCAGATCTTTGTCGTCTTTCCACACAACGTTCTGGTCCTGTCTGGACCTGCTCCCTGAGATCCCCAACTCCACAATCTCCAAAACCTCCAGCAGACACTCCTGGTGGTATCAGAAGGGACAGAGGCGTTCACCTAGAGAACAGGAAGCGACCCAGCGCACCTCCAGAACAGTCACTTGACTCTAATCAGAACCGGATCAGAACCCGTGCAGGTTGCAGGTCAGTTACCTGCTGGTGCAGCAGAACCGGGTTCTGGGTCAGCCAGGTGTTGAGGCAGCAGAAAGCAGCGACGATGATAGAGTGCAGGTCTCTGGAGTGGAGCGGAGGAGGACGGCCGCACTGGAACACGATGTAAGTGCAGACAGAACCGACGGCCCGGCGCCGCTCCGAGGCCTCCACCTGGACCTCCACCTGCCGGACCACAGAACATACAGACTGATCCGGGTCGGAACCAAATAAAACTATGAGGACCAGATGGTGGCGCTGAGATCCACCACCGTTTGACCCGGTTTCAATAAAACTGGACTGTAGCCAGTTCTGGTGTGTGTGTGTGTTCCTACCTTGGCCAGTCCTCCCAGTACTTCCAGTGCAGACAGACAAACTGCAGAGTCATTTCTCCACTGAGACGTCAAACGCTGAGTCAGCAGACGGACAACATGAACCCAAAGGACTGCTGCTTCCGATTGGGTAGCTGGTTACCATGGCAACACACATACATTATCTGTGGTAGTTTACCAACACCCAAACAGTAAGGAAGACAAGTCCTTCATATCCTACTTGGTGTCCTGGTCCTGCTGGTTCCACTGGTCGCCCTGAATTGGACCTCCTGGTTCCGATGGTCAGACCTGTTGGACTGAAAATGAACAAGAGTTTATCTGACAACATGTTTGGAAAAACACTCTTCCTTTCAGCTTTTCCCTTTAGGGGTTGCCACAGCGAGTCATTGGTCTCCATCTAACTCCGTCTTCCACGTCTTCTTCTCACACCAACCACCTTCATGTCCTCTTTCACTCCATCCATAAACTTCCTCTAAGGTCTTCCTCTAGGCCTCCTGCCTGGTAGTTCCATCCTTCTACTAATGTACTCCTATTATCCATCCCCTTCACTCCCATGGAGAACCTTGAATCTTCATCTTGGCTGCCTCCAGCTCGGACTCCTCTCTAAGCCAAACAGCATCGCTGGTCTCACCACCGTCTTGTACGCCTTTCCTTTCTTTCTCTCTGATTTTCTCATCACACCTACCAACCTGCTTGGACATGTTTCTTCATTTTCACACTCGCTGTTGCTCTGAACTGTTGAGCCTAAGCACTTAAATCCTTCACCCTCTTCCCTGTAACCTCATGTCTCCATCTGGGTCCTTCTCTTGAGGTTTTCCTTCACCTGTTCTCTCACCATAGATCATGATTTCATGTGCAAACATCATCTGTCAACCAGGGGTCATAGCCACTCCTAAGTGAAGTCTCACTTCCACCTTGAACACTCGTACAGCACACCCCACCCTAGTCTTGCAGCTCTCATACATGTCCCAAACCACTCTAACATACTTCTCTACTACTCCAGACTTCCTCATACAGCACCATAGTTCCTCTCTCGGAACCTTGTCACGTTTTCTCTAGATCTATAAAAACACAATCAAGCTCCTGCTGACTTTTTCTGTACTTCTCTATCAACATCCTCAAAGTAAAGACTGCATCTGTAGTACATTTTCTTGGCATGAAACTATTCCACTACCAAACCTATCTGACACACTTGTCACCTCCACAACATTCCTGACAAACTCCTCCTTTAAGATAACCCCTACACCATTTCTCTTCTCATCCACACCATGGTAGAACAGCCTGAACCATGCAAGACTAGCAAGGCTGCTAGTCTTGCTACTTTTCCACCTGGTATTCTGAACACACAATATGTCCACCTTCCTCCTGTAATAACTTTCCCTGTAACAGTCCCAACATTCAAAGTTCCTACTCAGTCCTAAACTCTTGCTTTTTCTCCTCTCTCTCTTCTCTGATCAACAGTAGTCTGATTTCCATTGGTATCCTGATGGTTACCAGCACCGATGGGAGTCGTTAACCCAGGCCTCCACCAATCCAATATGGAGATCATGTTCTTGACTAGCATGTTAGATTTGGGAAAAGTTGTATGCCACATGCCCATTCTTAAGCTGACATTTCTCCAGGCTTTAGAATAACATAAAAAAGACACATAGTGTCCCTTGGTGGCTGCATTTCGCTAAAACACTTAATTGTAAAATAAACTAAATATGTTGATTTCACCAGTCAGAAAAAACAGATAAGCTTGACTTGGAGAACTTACCTGACCAGGATCAGGTGAGGGAGGAGGAGCCTCTGCTGCAGCAGAGTCATGGACTAAATTCAATATGGCGGCTGCGGAGACAAAGAAGTGATTAATGTCCAAAAGACAAAGCCGTGGAGAAGACCAGGAAGCAGAAACTGACCCAGGAGCAGTTGGATGTTGCATGAGTCTGTCTCTGTCTGCAAAGCTCCAATCAGAAGGCTGCGGAGGCGGGGCTTATAAGACAGGAAGTCACCTGCTGTGGCATCCTCACAGCCCATCATCAAATCCACGGAGTTCTGCAGAACCACAGCCATATGAGCAAGTTAGACTTGCTCATATGTTGCCATGGTTACAGAGGGGCTACCTGTATTCGGGCTGGTCCAAGCTGGACGGGGAGGGGCATCAGAGAGAGCAGAACGAAGATGGAGGACCGCCTTAAGTCCACAAGACTGACGAGGCCCTTAAACCGGATCAGATCCCTGGAAGCATCAACAGGAAGTTACCTGATGGTCACAATCATGCTTGGTTCAATTCAGAGAAAGATGTTTATTCACCTGCCCACCTGTCTACAGGAGCCCATCTGAGGATCTGAAAGCTTTGTGATTCAAACCAGATTAAATTAAATGCAGGTTTGGTTCCTGTTATTTGGTCTGGACCTGGTCGGGACCTGACGGTTCTGACTGGTCCTGCCCTCAGTTGACTACAATACCCATGATACTCTGGTCCTCTGTGCTGGTGTCTGTCCCCTCTAAGCTCCGTCTCCCTGATAAGATCAGGTCCATCAGAAGTAAGCAGGTTCTCTAGGTTCACTACAAACCATTTGTTCCATTTTCTGTGTGGAAATAACAAATCCAGAATCCACTGACTCAACCGGCTCTGCTAGAATGGATTTGAAATCAGGTCCAAAACCTGATGCACATTCTAACATTCCTGGAAATGCTCCCAACCTGGTCTGAGCTGAGTCCCGCCCACTTCTAGTTCTGTACCGGAGGTGCTGGTACCTGTCCAGTAGTACCGTCTCCAGGATGGAGACGAAGGACGGCAGCAGCAGGTTGACCCCTCTCAGGTCGCAGCAGAACAGACGGGTGGAGTTCAGCAGGACAGAGACCAGCACAGATGGACAGGCGTCCTGGAGGTTCCGCAGGAGAACCAGGTAGAACCTGACAGAGGACACCAGGGACAGGAGTGAGACAGTGAGATGGACAGACCTGGACAGGTGGACAGACAGTTACCTGGACAGGTAGACGGACTGAATGTTTTCTGCTGTCTTCTTGCAGGTGAAAATCCTGCAGAGCGTCCCGCAGGCCTCTGCTCTCCCTGCTGCCCATCGATCTGACATCACAGTGACATCAGCTTGTTTACCTGTAGGAAGCAGGTGTCACAGGTGTGTAACTGAGTCCAGGAATATCGGAGTATGGTCTATACTAGGAGCAGGTCCTACAGGACAGAGCATGCTAACAGGACAGACCTGAAGTTATCAAAGCAGCTTCAAACAGCCAGGAGCCAAACAGGTGCAGGACAGAATCCAAGTTACACCTGAGAGGGTGGGCGGGGCATCGAGGGGCGGAGCTCAGAGGAGGACAGGAAGAGGGAAGACGGGAGGAAGACTTCCAGAGATGAGGTGTCTGAGAAGACAGAAGATGGAGGCCAATAAGTTCCAACATCAGATACAACCAGATGGACCTGCTGAGATGATTTACCTGGACAGATAAAGGGGACATCTGTTTATTAGGACACTGTACCTATAGACCTGTTCTCTTGAACCAATAAAAATCATAATGCTCTGGATCAGCTTGGATTAAGGTTCTACCTGTTGTTTACGTGAAGGTGAGGAGCTTTTAACAGGCGGGGCTTCAGGTGTAGTGGGGAAGCTAACAGGTGTGGGCGGGGCACTTCCAGAACGAGGCCGTGAGAACCCTGCAGAGAAAAAGAAAAAGGTTGGATCACAGAGCGGTCTTCATTGAAGACAACGACAACAAACTGGCAGAGATTACCATACGACGGGAGGCGGTCTCTAAACGGACTTCTGCTCACAGAGAAACCTGGAGGGAAGATTACAGGGAGATGAACCAGAACCACAGAGGAGCTCTGATGGACAGGATCGGTGGACTGAGGTTGTTTACCCAGAGAAGGCAGTCTGTCTCTGGATTGACTTCTGGCACCAAGTTCTGCAGAAATAAATAAACCATCACACCTGAAGCAGCTTTGCTCTGGTTAAACATGAAGATGTTTGTTGAATCTGGACTTCTCAAACTGGAGAGCAACAGACACATTTTACCCCTTCGTATGATCTGGAAATACTTCCCAAAGACCTAGAAACTTCCATGGTCTTCTCTTTTGGATACACCAGAACCAGGGTGGGTTCTCCTTCTTCATGGATGATCCGCTCCATTAACCCTTGACTTCAGACCAGATACTGATGTTCTCCTGTAGCTTCTCTGGAACAACCCTGGCCATGTCCATCAAGCCCAAAGAGCATTGTCAGACTCCAGCCCCACTTCCTCACAGAAGCCTGAACTCAGAATCATGAACGAGTTTCCCTGTTCCTGTTGCAGTAAGTTCATTGTGGTTCTTGTCTCCCTGAGCACCAGGCAAAACTTTCAGGTAATGGGGGATTGAAGGAGCATGGTGTGAAGATCCAACAGATGGATTCCTGTTCATTACTCTGAACAAGCAGGCCTTCATATGAACTAACGTCCATCTCTCCAGTGTATGCTGGGTCTTCCTGTGGGTCTCCTTCCAGGGGGACGCACCCAGAACGCCTCACCAGGGAGGCGTCCATCCTAACCAGATGCAGGAGCCACCTCAACTGGCTCCTCTTTACATGGAGGAGCAGCGGCTCTACTCTGAGTCCCTCCCGGAAGAATCTCACCCTAACTCTAAGAGAGAGCCCAGAAACCCTGTAGAGGAAATTAATTTCGGCAACCTGCATCTGTGATCTTGTTCTTTTGGTCACTACCCAGAACTGGTGATCATATTTATGGGTAGGTATGTATGTAACTTTATTTAAGCTAGCATGTCTCATTGAGATAAAAAATCTCTTTTTCAAGAAAGACCTGGTCAATATAGATAGACCACAAGACCCCAAAATACTTAAACATCAAAATCACCTGGAGTGAGACCTCTTCCCCAACCCAGGGTTTACCCTTTTCCAACTCAGTCTCAGTCTTGGAGGAGCTGGTCCTTTCTCCTGCTGTTTCACACTCATCAGCAAACTGCTACAGCAAACACTGCAGATCATGAACTGATGAAGCCAACAGAATCACATCACGTCAGAGATGCGATTGTGAGGCCACCTGAACAAATCTCCTCAACAGCCTGGCTGCACCTGCAAAGTGTGAAGTCACTGGAAGAAAAACCAGAACTATTGTCTCTATTTCTGCAATGAGGTCCAGTTAAGTTGGGTCTACCTGTGTTTGGTAGCAGATGTTCTGTTTGTTCTGAGGTTCTTCCAGTCACACCTGCAGAGACAAGAAAACATTCAAACCCAGTTCGCCCAACCTCAAAAGCCCTTTTCGACTAGAGCAGCTTTAGCCGGTTCTGCCTCAGTCCACCCTAGCCACATTTGTTTCCTTTAGCAGAATCTGCGTATTTCCTCTATATTTTCCATAGACGCTTCAGGGGCAGTACAAGCCGTGCATGGTGCACAAACGATTTGATTGAAAGCAGACATATGTTGATCAGGTCATGATTTACATCACTGGAAACTCCAAACAACTTCTCAACCACTACTGGGGAGCGGTGGACATGCCATCTGCTACCAGAGACCTGCTCAGTCTGGAGGAGCGGAATGACCGTCATTGTGATTCTGATTTAACAGTGCAAGCAGAACTTCTGAAGAATGAAGATGCAATGAAGAAGTGAGAAACAGTGCAGCTCTGCTCAACGTTCTGTTGGAGTTACAGTTCGGTGCCAGTCTGTAAAACACCAGAACTACATAATATTTGTTTGGGCTATAGAAACCAAATATGTGTTATATTCCCTGTTTGGTCATGGGGTTATAGGCATAAGTGTATGAACCACAGGGCGGTAGGAAGTAGGCAGGTGTTGACCTTGGACCTTTGACTGCAGTGGCAGAAAAGACTGCAATTGAGGCAGATCCAACTTGACTAGAACCAAACCAAACATTAACAGCTAGATTGAGCTCCAACAATGGAGAAAGAGCCAAACTCTTAGCTCCGCCTCTCTGTTCAGGAGGTGGGATCATTATATATCTGTTCTTCATCATGGAGTGAAGGGGAGTTGGACAATCATCTGAACCAAGAATGAAGATATGAGATCTTCCACTAATGTATGACCAGATGGAGAACGTTACAGAACAAATATGGTGTCAGAACGAAGCAGAACTTTGGGCCTACAAGGTTCTTGTGGACGCCACTTTGTTCTTAACATTTTTCTCTCCAAACTCTAATGCAGGACTAGAAGGAGGCTGAACCAGGGGGTGATACCTGAACATGCCCTCAGCTCAGTAATTTGAGGAAGTGAAGAATATGGATCTCCCTGAGAAGACAGCTGTGGTCTCATCAAACAGGCTTTGGACCTTACTGAGTTGTTTCTGTGTAAGTTCTGGTTCTGTTGACAGTTTTGTACCGAGGAAGGCGTCGACCAGCTCACTGACTGATCTCACGGCTCTGAAGAAGATTCCTGGCAGCTGAACGTCTTCGTCCAGGGCGGAACCGGCTGCTGGGCCAATCAGATCCACTGGATTACTGCAGAAAACAGGAAACTCATCATCAAGGTCTCCGGCCAGAGGGAGGAGCATCAAGCAGTTACCTGAACAGGTGCAGGAACTTGAACCAGGTGCGAGAAACACGTTCACCTTTCATGTCTGGAGGAACCAGAGAAGCATCTTCATCTGGAACCTCGAAGGGAGGGAAGGAAGGTCCAAAGATCTGAGGAAGGAGCCTGGGAGGAGAGTAGAGGTTAGGATTGGGACAGAGTGATCTGATACAAAACCAACAGAGATTCTCCAAAACAGCAGAACAAATGACAACATTGGAAGAGCTTCACTGGTCCAATGCAGTGTTGGGCCTTCAGAACTTCAGCAACATGACCTGGTGAAATCCTGAGGCTGTAGACGGACCTGGAGGTTAGTCCTGCAGCGACCCGGCTCCACTGCTCCACCACCCCAGGCTGATGTCTCCAGCTGCTGAACATCTGCCTGAATGTTTGCCACAACGAGCGGCACGGAAAACATCGAGAACATGCCAGCAGCCACACCTCCAGGAGTACCGCTACGGAAAGGTCCGACAAGCCTCCTGTCCATAGATGAGATGCACAGATGGAGGACAGATGGTATGATACACAAAAGACAAATACTTTGTCTCACCTGCAGGAGTGGGCGGAGCCAACAGGGTGTGATTGATGCGCAGCAGGAAATGCAGGAGAGTCTGCCAGGTTTCGCTGCTTATCACTGAACTCTCTCTGGCCAGAGACTGAGCCGAACTCAATACCTGCTGACAGAGAGACAGGTAGACCGGACTCACCTGGCCTGACCTGAGAGGGCGGGACAAACGCAGTTAAGACCTCATCAGGTGTTTGATTCAGGTTCTGATCTGAGTGAGGGTTTGACCTGAGGTCTGGGTTTATTTTGTGGCTCATGTGTATAGTCTGGTCTGGTTTCAGGTCCAGGTGAAACCAAGTACCTGGGTAGGAAGAGGATGTAGAGATGCCGAAGGATCCTCTGGACATACAGATTAGGGTCTCTGCTGATTGGTGGAGGGGTGGAGCATTTTTGGGACACCAGGGCCATCATCCAATCAGTGTAGACATCCACACAAAGTTTGACAGTGTCTCTGTCCGAGGGCAGAGTCAAACCGTAACAAAGGACCTCCATGGTCCACTTCACCTGAGCGTGGAGAGACATCAACATCTACCTGACACGTTTCTGGACTGAAACCAGAGGATCTGGATGAAGCTTCAATCACAGCAGAACCAGAACCTTTACCATCGGATCAGGAGACAGAATGTAAAGTTACAGATTAATGGTCTTCATCACTGGTCAATCAGTAACCAGTCAGGGACCAATTGGTGATCTTTAGTAGCTGAAGAATTATGTTTTTATTGTAAACATCCATATGATGTTGTGTCCAGTTGCCATGGTTTCAGTTACAGAACATATCCGTTACCATGGTAACAGATATCGAACCACTCAAGTTCTCATTAAAATGGAATTGGACCTGATCAGATGGATTGATCAGTTGATTAGAGGTCAGAGGTCGACCTGCTGTCTGCTCCTCCCACTGCCACACCTGGTGTTTACCTGCCGGTCAGTACGCAGCAGGCTGCGGGTGCTGGGGTTTCCCAGGCCTGCTGCTAGGGGCTTCACCACGGCAACAGCAACATCTCTGCCCACAGAAGGCGGGAAACCGCTGAGGACGCTCACCTGGCCTTTCAGGAACATCACCAGTCAATCACAGCTCACCTGCAACAGACAGGTGAACCGGTCGCTACCTGACAGTAAATTAGTAATTTCAGCTCAAACATCCCAGAATCCCTCGGCTAGCTTTTATTAGCTCGTGGTTTAGCCGTCTGTATTGGGTCCAGTTGGTCCTGGTGGTGTTAGGACAGGAGCAGTTCTTCACTGTGAGGAGTTAATGAGCCAGAGAGAGAACAGACTGATCACAGGTGAGCTCACCTGAGCTCACAGCAGGTTCCCTCAGGTGAGCTCCAGGTGAGCTGTGAAACAAAATGGCTCACACATGATGGGGACCGCGCATGCTCAGTTAGTCCATCACTGTCAATAGGATTAGTCTGATGTAATCAGAGTAATGTAGAAGTAATCAGATTACTGTCGTTCTTTTTGTTTTTTTATGACTTGAATTTTATTGATTTTCCAACAGAAGAATATGAAACAAATACACACTCAGCATATCAGTTTAGCCTCAGCTAAGCCACGGTTGGTCCCTGTGGGATCCTGAGGCCAAAACCGTTAACAGAAATTACTTGAAGCAAAAATAAAATAATAATAATAATAATAATAATAAAAAAAGGAAAGGAAAATTGACAAGTTACATAAACATCAACTGAAAATGTACATAGATAAAATGACATAAAGTAAGTGTTCCCTATACCCAGATACATTTAGATAATCACAGTCCTACCGTAAATTCGTCTAGTCTAATTACATCTGAGCCATTTAACCCAAATACGAGAAGTAGCAGGACCTGTTGTACTCCTCAACCCTATTTAACAGTCTATAAGATAATCTCTGTAAGGCAGCGAGCTGCACCAACGAGCTGTACCAACGAGTAAGAGAGGGGATAGATGGAGCCCTCCACTGTCTGTACCCACTGCGAGAGAGAGGAAGACAGGTGAACCAATGATGATGGATCCCCTGAACATAAAGCCTGCTGCAGAAGGGGATTCTCTGGCCAACTATTCTGTCTAGGATTTTGTGAACTGATGACCAATAATCTTGGATATCCAGACAGTCCCACAGCGTATGCACCAGTGTGCCAGTACCATTTTGACATTTCCAACAAACCAGGGTTTCTGACAAGCCAACCCTGTATAATCTGTATGGAGTCCAGTATATTCTGTGTAAAACCTTAAATTGCACCAATCTTGTTTTTAGTTCCCTTGAGCTTTTTTTCCCATTCGTGAGAATCGAAAACCATTCCTCTTCTGTGAGACTAAGATTTAGATCCGTTTCCCAAGATTTCTTAAGGGACATAATATTAGGATCCAAGGCTGTCAACAACGTTCTATCGTAAACTGAAGCTTCATGACCAAACACCTTTTTTATATCTGCCAATGTGCTGCAACTTGCAGGAATAATCGTGGGGAACCAAAGGTTTTAACCAGCAAGTGTCTTAATTGTAAATATCTCCAGAAATCTTGTCTAAGTAACTTAAATTCCCCAACCAACATTTCAAAGGACTTTAATGAACCATTCTCATGTAAATCGCCCATCTCACATATTCCTTTTTGAAACCAAAAGGGCTACAGAGTTTGGGGTTATAGATCACTGTCGTTCTAAACAGAGAACTAAAGCTCTATTCAGAGTACATTAGTACTAATTACCTTAGGCCTAGTCAAAGCACAATAGTTCTAATCTAGCTCTAAAGCAAAGTACATTAGTAGTAGTCAAATTACTTTCTAATAATCACAGTACAGCAGCTCTTACCTGAGTACTTCAGTACTATTCAGAGTACAGGATGTTAACTGAAGCGTCACATTAAGCTGGTTTGAACAGAACCATCCAGAACCAAATGGACCTGATGAAGGAACCTGTTGCTCTGGTTCTGATCTGATGAAGTAGCAGAATCTTCTTACCTGTTCAGGTGAGTCGCTGCCTGATGGACCGGACCGGGTCAAGCAGCCAGTCCTCTCTGGTACTGAAGGTCAAAGTTCTGCCTCCTGTTCTCCCTGAGCGCCGTCTGGCAGGCTGAGCAGCAACAAGTTTACAGTCAACAAGCCTTCCCCTGCTGGCTGCTCCCTCTGCTGCGACGGAACATGGAGATCCGACCCAAACGGACCTGCTGGCGCCGCACGACTGATTACTGCCAACATTAACCTCCAGGCCCGGTTCTGGTCCGGCTGGCTGCTCCACCTCTTCATCTTCTGGGAGGTGGAGCTTCAACCTGAGGGCTTCAGGTGTTGTCTGCAGGTAAGTTCTGTTTCCATGGTAACTGGTGAATGAGAAAAGGCTCAGAGGATTGATGAGTAACCCACTGAGCTGCAGGTAGCGGTTCTGGTTGGTTCTGCTGGGACGCTGTCAGAACCGGGACACCGTAAAGAAATAGAAACAGAAGCCAGGATTTGGTTCAAATCGGAGTTTATTTTCGTTTCCCTTCAAAACAAAATTTCATCATCAGAAAATCAACAAGCAGTGCTCGTTTCCATGGAGATATGGAGCCAACACAAAGAAGACATTTGATTAATATACAGAAAAACACCCTGAGAGAACGGCTGCTGAGCAGGTCCAAACGGGCCTCAGGTCAGTACGGCTGCTTCTTGATGAACCTGGTGAACATGGCGAAGGCGGCGACGGGTTTATCTGTTGGAACCATGTGACCGGAGCCCTGCAGGACCACAAACCAGCCAATCAGCGACGAGAACCATGACCTCGATGACGATGATGCCAACGTACCTTCACCGTGAGGAAGGCTATGTTGTCAAACTCTTTGACGAAGCCTCCGATCTGATGACCATCCAGACCGTCATAGACCCAGGGACGCCTCTGGACCTCCACCTAACACACAGGTAAACACACCTGAGGACCTCTGAGGGCTGGATTGGACCGGCTGGACAGCAGGTTCAGCCGGATTTACCGAGTATCCTGGCTTAATTAAGCTTCCTTCAATTTCACAAAAGCAGTAGCACATAAGTTACCATGGCGATTTATTCTGTGCAGTTAGTCTGCTCCAGACCAAGCGACCCGACCCGACCGCCAGGCGACCCGACCCGACCGCCAGGCGACCCGACCCGACCGCCAGGCGACCCGACCCGACCGCCAGGCGACCCGACCCGACCGCCAGGCGACCCGACCCGACCGCCAGGCGACCCGACCCGACCGCCAGGCGACCCGACCCGACCGCCAGGCTGAGTTGAGGTGTCTTGGCGGTGCCGTTTAAACATCAAACTTTTTCCCAGTTAACGTTCAAGAACACCAGCAGTTTCCAGGCACTGGTCTTCTAGTCGACATTTGAGCTACGTTCTTCCCGGATCCTGTAAAATGTTCTCATTAGCCTGGTCAGGTGACCGTTACCTGCTGCTGTAGAGACTCCACAAACCACTCGTCACCCAGGAAGTTGCAGGCCATGTCCACGTCTCCGTTGTAAACTAGGACCCGGTACTTCTGCAGAGAGCACATCACAGAACACCTGGAACCAAACCTGGATCACACCTGCACCCAATCACCAACAGTGACATCAGACCACTGTTTTCAGTAACCAGTAATCTAACGCGTTACCATTTCAAATCCAGTAATCAGATTACAGTTACTTACCCAAGTCACTGTACGCTACTATTTTCTTTGGAATTTCATTTCATTTCCTCTACGCGTCTTGGGGAGTGACCCCCGTTTCTATGCGACAGCAGCAGCTGATTGTACGCTGCGACAGAAATGTAAGCAATGGCAGGAGGAATAAAAACAGGAACAATTCTGAGTTTCTGTTGCCAAGTCCGACTATTATAATCGACTTTGGGCTTGTTATTTCTAAAATGTAACGAGTCGCGGGTTGCGGTTTCTTGGGCTCGTTTTTGAACCTGAAGTTACTTATTTGGGTTTGGAAATAAGCAGAGACTCATCATAAAGCCCAGAATGTGTCTGACACCCAGGCAGTTTCAGTCAGACTCTCCTGTCCATCGCTTCCCGGATGATCCGGGGTTCAACATCCACAATAGTGGAACACGCAAAAATTACAAAGGTTTTTTTTACTGTTATAACCATTAAACAATCTCCCATACAGTTATTTCATGATGTTACCATTATGAAATAACTTGCAATTAAGTATTGGCAAAGCTAAATGTAAGGTGGCAGACGGTTATTGCCAGCAACTGCCGAAAGTAACTAAAAAAGTTACTTTTAATGAACCTAATTACTTTCCAAATAAAGTAATCAGTAATTTAACTAAATTACTTTTTCAAGGAGTAATCAGTATGATTAAAGTTACTTTTTTAAAGTAATGATGCCATCACTGATCACCAATCAGAACCCTCACTGCATGCAACTTCCTGCTCAGACAGGAAGTTACAGGGGCTGCGGCGAAGTCACTGACCAGAGCTGAAAGCAGCTTTAGGTACTGCTTCCTGACATCCATGTAGAGCCGGCCGTACATCAGGTTCACCTCAGAACTACAACACCAGACAAAACAGGTCAGGATATGCCGACGTGTTCCCCGCAGACGGGACAGGTGAGACGGGTACCTGCAGATGGCCCAGTCCAGAGCGTCGGGACTGATGTGCAGAGCTTTCTTGACGTACGCGTTGTTCAGGTAGAGACTGGACGGCGTGGAGTTGGTGCAGGGCGGGTCCAGGCGGACGGACAGGTGCACGGCGGCCAGACTCATCAGCTTCTGCAGTCAAAGGAGCAGCAGGCGAGAAGCTGAGAACAGGTGAGTCCATATTAGTTAGGCAGCAGGTGAGTTCACACACCTGGTTCCACTGGCGAGTCTCCTGATGGTTGATGAAGATGTTCCCCATATCTCTGACCACCAGCTGCCCGTGGTCCACACTGAAAACCCAGAAACCATCAGCCAGGCTGACCATCCAGAACTCACCTGCTGCAGGTGAGGTCAACCAGGTTACATCTTACCTGAATCTGTGAGGGATTCCACCCGCACACGGAGCGTACAGGTTGTAAATGTTGAGCCCTGAACTGTAAAGGATCGTCTGGACGTCCGACAGCTGGAGAGAGAGAGAACACCTGGACTGAATACCTGACGTACAGGAGGCTGGTGGAAGAACCATCCATCTAAAAGCTGCCGTTCATCCAACAGCCTTGAACTGGACTTATTCATAATTCTGTAGAAGGAAGCTTTGAATCATAGATTCCACACTGTAGGCAAATGTGATCTGACTTTTTCACAACGGTCTGAATGGCACAATTCTGATTCCCCCCCAAAAAAATTTTATAAAAAAATCTGATCTGTTCCACTTCCTGATGTGGAATTAAATCGCACCCGATACTTTTCAAAGTGTCGGCAATCTGAGGGGTCACGTCGCATTTCATCGGCCATCTTCACCGCCGTAAACAGAGCGCCATGTGGCGGCCATCTTCACCGCCGTAAACAGAGCGCCATGTGGCGGCCATCTTCACCGCCGTAAACAGAGCGCCATGTGGCGGCCATCTTCACCGCCGTAAACAGAGCGCCATGTGGCGGCCATCTTCACCGCCGTAAACAGAGCGCCATGTGGCGGCCATCTTCAACGACGTAAACAGAGCGCCATGTGGCGGCCATCTTCAACGACGTAAACAGAGCGCCATGTGGCGGCCATCTTCACCAGTGCTGCTGGGGGACGGCCATGTTCTTCTGTTCAACAGACTAAGAATTGATTGTCTAAAAGTTTATTGAATTGTTGTTGGAACATACACTAAATACTACATTTAGCTAATTAATCTAATCTTATCTTAATTTAAAGCTAATCTGGCCTCATTTCCAAAGCTCTGATACAAACCCAGGTCTTAAGCATCCATATTAGACACCAGTGAAGGATGTCTTCATTTCAGTATGTACGCCCTTATCAGGCTGGCTCTAATAGACAATAACTGAGACTGACCCGCTTAGCTGTTATTTTCCTGATGATCAGTCGATAACCAACTAGGTCATTTTGCTCTAAATTATTAGTTTTATCAGCAACTGCTCTATGAAACAGCAATAGTTGATAGCCATCAGGCCCGGCTCACACTCACCTTTTCAGTGCAGTTGGGGTTCTGGTTGTTGTGGAAGTCGCACTTCCCGCCGCTGCAGCAGTACATCTGAAGCTCCGCCCACAGCTGGCTGCCCAGCAGGCCGTGGTAGTAGGCGAAGTAAACCAGAGAGTTATCATTCAGCTCGTAGCTCGACATCCCGTTGCCCACAGCAACGCCCTGCAGCACAGGTCAACAGAGCGTCACACGGAGGCTGGGTGAGGTCACCTGAACGGGTCAGAAGCTGAACAGAACCTGCAGGTTCAGGCTGGGGTCCTCCATGACTCGCTCGGCGAGCGTCGGGATGTAGATCCCACCGTAACTTTCTCCGGTCAGGTAGAGCTCGTTGCTGCTGTACTCTGGAAAGAGCCGGAAGAACTCCTTCAGAGCCAGGTAGTTGTTCATGGACACCTGCGGACACAGAACGTCTCACACATCTGAGAACCAATCAGAGGCCGAGTCTCAGGTCCACAGGCAGCCGTGAACCAATCAGAAGCAGCGTTGGAAGCTCATCGCTCACCTCGGTGTCATTGGTTTTGTAATTCTTATCGTCAGAGTACGAGAAGCCGACACCCACTGGAGACTCCAGGTACAACATGTTGGCAATCTGCAGGTGAGCAATGAGCCAATCAGCTTTCAGGACTCAGTTGGTGACCAAACCCCCCAGTCACATGGCCTACCTTGTTCCAGGAGTACGGGTTGTACTGCAGCGTCACTCCATCGTCCTGGATCTGAAGGAGAGGAAATCAAATGGTGCGCACTGATGTCATACAGGTAAAGTGGGCGGAGTCAGGAGTTAGCTACCAGGAAGGGTCCATGCTCGGTGAGCAGTCCGTCCAATGAGCTGCAGCCCGGACCACCGTTCAGCCACAGAACCACCGGGTCGGACGAAGGCTTGCTCTGAGACTCCACAAACCTGAGAACCAGAACCTGTTCAGGTGAGGCGGCAGCAGCCAGGTGAGGTGCAGGAGCTCAGGTACTGACCAGTAGTGAAGGTGTTTCCCATCAGCCAGGTTCAGGTACCCAGAGTACTGCCTGAAGCTCGGCTGCTTCTGGAGCCCAGGAAGGAAGCTGATCTCATCAGCAGAGGGAGCGGCGCCGGCGCCCAGCAGGAACGTCAGGAGGAACCACAGGAACACCTGCATCTGAGGCGGGACAGGAAGTGACATCACCTACTACCCCTGAGCCTGGACAGGAAGTGACATCACCTACTACCCCTGAGCCTGGACAGGAAGTGACATCACCTACTACCCCTGAGCCTGGACAGGAAGTGACATCACCTACTACCCCTGAGCCTGGACAGGAAGTGACATTAGTTACACCTGTCAGGTGCTCCTCTGATTGATGCATTTGATACTTTAGGATTTTTTCATCCAGTCAGAGCCTTTGGGGAACAACGTGTTCCCCGATTGGACCGGCTGGAATCAGGTGGGTCCGGCTCTAACCGGACCTGCTGGACGGGGAGGACGGGTTCCCTTAGATTACCAGAACCATTTTATATGTTGTTAACATAGTCTTGGTAAATGGATCAGAACCAAAAGCTGTAATCAGACTTCAACACAGCTGGAGAAAAACTGGACCTGGTGCTCCAGAACCAGGTCCAGATCTTCATCGTGTTGATAAAACAGCAACAGAACACCTCCAGATTTATGATCACAACCAATCCGGACCTTCTGTTCTGGACCGCCTGCAGAACGTAGCGAGCAGGTTTCACTGTAGGAGAACCCAGATCCGGTCCAATCCAGGTCCAGTCCAGGTCCATCCCATCATCAATAAGCTGCTGATCCCAAACAGACCACCAGGGGGCTCTGCAGCAGAACCGGGCCTTAACAAGAAGTTCTGTCGGTTTCAGTCAGCTGCCTCGAACAGGTTCGGTCCAGAATGACCCATTATTTAAGTTCTGATCCGCTTCAGCAGGGAGTAAACTTTATTAAACTCCAAGACAAAAACGCCTAACTTTTATCAGAACCAGCAGAGCTTCCTTTAAAAAGGGGACAGTCAGAACCCAAACAGAACCGTCAGGATCCAGATTCAAACCGAAAGAAACACAGAGTTCACCAAGAGACCCGGAAACAACCTCCGTCCGGACCAGAACCGGGTCAGAACCGAACCAGAATGAGGGGGTTAGTCCAGAACAGGTTAGACCAGCTAAAACCAGCTGGGTCCAGCCGGAACCAGAACCCCAGCATGACAAAAACTCACCTTTCAGAGTCCACCTGTCCGCGCGCTGCAGTCGCTGTGATCACTGAGGGTCATGTGACTGACGACAGCCGGTCATGTGACTCGGGTCTTCTTGTGAAAGTCACGTGTTTAGCTGAGGACTTCCTGGTTCTGGTTCAACTGGGTCGAGCTTTCATAAACAAAGGTTTTTCATTTATGAACACAACAGATGTTTTATTTAGAACAATCAGCCCATCCGACAAAATAAATTATGTTTAACTCCAGTAAAGAAAATTAAAAAATACACTAATTCTAGTAACGACAATGGGAAGTTAATTAATTACTCTGAATCTGTGATGCACCTGTTCTGGCACTGGCTCACTACCGCCCCCTTCTGGGCGGAAGTGGTATTACTAAAGGAAGATGATTCTGATTTCGGTTGAAGGCGGAACAATGTTCTGAATCTTAATCAATAACAAAATCAGAAACAAGTGTTATTTTATTATGTTTCTAATAAGAAAATGTTGGAAAAAGACTGAGCAGAGAGCGCCCCCTCCTGGACACTGACTGAACTGCAGCAGTTCCATGTGAACCGCTGAGTTATTTCTCCGGTTTATTAATCTCATTCCTTTCTTTTGTTTTAAAACGTGTTTAATTCCAGCAGCTCAGGTGTAGACTGGTGAAGAAAACCGGGTTTGGGTTCTTCAGTTACATCTTTGTGGAAAAGTTATTATTAATGACACCAGACTTTTCATATTAGTTCAACATGTAAAAATGTTCAATTCACAAAATCCTCTTAAAGATGCGTATGTGCATGTTGTAGGACGACGGATTCATGTTTACAGATGTTAGAAATTGTCATTCGGTAAATAACTTTTAATGCAAATTTTAATAGAACTTTGCCTTAAAAGACGCTTCCTGACAGTAAGTGTTCCTGAAAACTGCTTCATGTTCATCATGGGTGTTACGTCCAGTAAAGCTGTTTCTATGAAGCTTCCAGAGGTTTTCTCTCCATCGAGTTTTCCAGGGATTTAGAATCAGTTCCGTGAAGTCGCCTCACGGTGACGTGACGTTCCTTGTTACCATGGAAACAGTTCAAGCAGACCAGAGAAATTCAAACTGAGAAAACTTTATTAAAAAGTAACAAAAAACATCTATACAACAGGTGGCTGAGGGGGCGGAGCTTCTTCATGGCCTGGGCGGCGGCCTCATTCCTGGAGGGGGCGGTCCTAGAAGAGGTCACATGATCAGGTTAAGGTCAGTGATTGGCTAAAGCAAGGTGCGATGCGATTGGTCGGCCAGCTGACCTCTCATCCCAGGGGGCGGCGGCCTCATGCCGGGAGGCGGCATTCCCATTGGGGCGCCGCGGCCCGGTCCGGGCGGCATTCCCATCGGGGGGCCCATCGGGGGCCGCATGCCAGGAGGCGGGCCCATCATACCTGTGGGGGTGGAGCCAGAGAACGGCAGCCATTGAGGAACCGGAGCGATCTACAGCCACCAAACACCGGAGCTGGACTCACCTGGAGGGGGCGCGGCTCGCGCCATGGGGGGCGGGGCTCCCCGCCCAGGGGGGTACTGCGTCGGGGCGCCGGCGATGCTGGCGCCTGCCGCCGCCGCGGCAACTGTGCCTCTGCCCTGCGGCGTCATCACCTGGAACAGACGGGACCCATCAGAACCGGAAGCCGCCGCTGGACCCGCCTCACCCATGTTGCCATGGTTACCTGCTGGGAAGGCCCGCCCACTCCTCGGACCGGCCCCGCCAGTCCGGCCGGCGCCTGAGGCATCGGCGCCCCGGCCGGGACGCCCCGACCCGCTGCGCGGCCCACACCAGGCCCGCCCGCCACGCCCGCCAGGGGAACCCGGGCGATCCCGGTCTGAGGGAGAGATCACAGGTCAGAGGTCATCACCGCACGGTGGCGCTCAGCAGGATGCACTCACGTCTTTGGGGGGCGGGCCTTCCACCGTCATGGAAACCAGGTTCTCCCCCCGCAGCAGAACCAGACCCAGAACCCGCTTCTCCTCGCGCTCCGGCTGCTTCGAGTTCTTTGGCCTGCAAGAGAGAACAGGGTCAAAGGTCGCCCACCTGGAGATGTTACCATGGAAACAACCGTCACCTCCCAGCCAATCAGAGCTGAACCTGATTCTATCAGAACCGGGTCACAGCAGCGTGTTTGGTACCACGAGGAGACGCGATTGTTCCAGATTTAACATAAATCAACTTCAGTTTTGGGTCAAAGGTCAAGGCACTGAAGTCTGCTTCACGTTTGTAAAATTACATTTTGTTTAATTTGGAGCAGATCAGCTAAACCTGGAAACTTCAGTTCTATAATTTTAACTTTGATATTCCTCCAACTAACGTTCACATCCATTCAATCACTTAGAACATTTCCAGTTTTTGCACATCCGGTTCTCTGCACTGTATTGTGAATGTTTTGTCTCTTTCAATGTTTAACATACTTGCACTTGCTGTTATATTTCTTTGTAAACTGTTTTTAACATTTGAAGAACTTTGATCTGTGAATCTGAGGCTGCAGTCGGACAATAAAATCTGTTTCCATGTAAACTGATATGATTTCATAGTGTTGAATCTTAGCGACTTTAAATTAATGTCCTGCTTATCGTTTCCTCTCAGTGACGTCATTAAACAGAATCTGACGAATGAGGAGAAAATTAGTTTCTGAACTGAATCTTCAGACTGTCGACTATCAAAATGTTTTATCTGCTGGAAACAAAAACAGTTTTCTTGTGTTTATCACTAAAATGTTTTTATATCTATGCAAAAACATGAAGGAATTACATTAAACTCAAAATGGGACGATGCAGAACATAGCTGCACCCAGATCCCTGAAACTTCTGGAGGATTTGGATTTAAAGTCATTTGATCAGGAAGTTGGAGGGAAAAGAGACGAAGAGTTTCTGTCATTTGAACTGAAAATCTGAAAAGAACAAAGATCAGTAGAGATCATATAGTTTAATGCTGCAAAAGACAAAGTCAGAAATTATATTATTTCATAATTAAATTGGCTTGAATGCAATAAAATGTTTAGTTTGAGGTTTATAAGATGTTAGATTGTTCTTCCTTTATCTGGAGGTTTTTCATTTTCAGCTCATAGAAACTTTAAACATGTTCAGTAATTCTAATAAATAACATAAAACAGCAACTAATGACAGAGAAAAATAAAACGTATCTTTATCTCTGAACTCTAAGACTTTACATTCTGGGTTCAATCGAAGCTCAGCTACATGTGATCCAGTGAAAGCCCGGTTCTGGTTCCCGGGCCTTGGACCTACTTGATCTTGCGGAACTCGTCGCAGTCGCACAGGATGAGGTTCATGTGTTTGTCGAAGGCCTTGAAGGTTCCGATGAAGATGCGGCCGTCCTGCAGGATGCACCTCATCCTGAAGTCGATGTGCTGCAGCATCTTGCTGCTCTTCCCCACCGTCTGCAGCCAATCAGAGACAAGCAGCAGCATGACATCATCGCTACATCACACCAGGTTCTGACCCAGTTAAGGTTTTTCTGTTTTCTGATCCGATCGAACTCTGAACTGAGGTCCGTTTAAAGATCAGAACATCAGGAAAACAGCCATGTTTTAATCTACTAGAATTAATCCACAGAAGAAGAAGGAAGCAGAACCAGAGCAGAACCTGAGCAGAACCTGAGCAGAACCTGAGCAGAACCTGAGCAGAACCTGAGCAGAACCTGAGCAGAACCTCCAGGCTGCTGCCAGACTCACTTTCTGAAGAAAGTCATTTATTCTGGTTCTGGTTCCATCCTGGATCCGGTTCTATTGAGGATCTTTAAATGTTAAATTAACAAAAACATTTCTGAACCAGAACCAGGAGGACAACGTGGACCAGAACTCTGAACCCGGGTTTCTCCGGTCCACCGACCCGGTTCTGGATGAAGCCTTCCATGATGTTCTCGGCGCTGACCCAAACCCTGCAGAACCAGAACATTTGCTGTGGAGTGGAACTGGAACCACTGTCAAGTTCTGACAGGTTCCGGTGAGCCCGGCCGGTTCTGGTACCAGAGCAAGTACTGCCCAGCAGGTGAGCAGCTGACCTTTAAGTCCTAACTGAGAGTAAACACAGAACCGCGGTCCGGACTCTGGGATCTGACCCAGTTCGGTCTCTACACTCCAGAACCGAGCTTTACCTTGATATGGATCGGGTTCGGTTTGTTCTGCCTACTGGAGTCATATTCTGTGAGACCGAACCGAAGTGGACCACATATAGCCAAGCTAAGACCCGGGTTGTTAATCAGAACCAGACCAATGGGTTCAGTTATTGATGTAATGGACCAGTTTCCCGTTCTACTGATCTGGTTCGGATCCATTTGGATCTATCCTGCAACGTCCCGCCAACGTCTCCTCAAACAGCCGCCATATTGAAATCATCGCGTTAAAAAGTAAAAATTCTCATCAGTCTGAGAAGAACCGGGTCTCAAAGACCCAGTTCGGAAACACTCACCATGTTTGCGGTTCTGATGGCTCCGATTCGACCCGGATTCACCGAACCTAATACCAAAAACTGGCCCGCTGATCCGCCGGACCTTTATCACAAAGGACAGGAAGTGGTGTAACAACCCGGAGCTCCCGACTGGAAACACGGACAGATCAAGAGTTCCTACAGGGCAAACAAATAAATCCTTCCATTTCAGTTTCTCATGGAATATTTCCATTAAATTTTCAGAACATTAAAGGTACAGCTGCATTTTAATAAATTAGAATAATACTGAAACATTAATTCTTGTCTTTCATCATTGTGAAATGAAACGAAACATGTAGCTTAACACACTGGTGTTTTCAAGGCAAAATATTATTACGTCAAGCTGATACAAAATCCTTTCTGATATACAAAATATGGGCTCAATGTGCTTATTGATGTCAAATACCAGGTTGGGAGTTATTTTAAAAAGTTATGATTAGTTTGACAAACAGGTCTCATTAAAAGAAAAGTTCAGATTTATTAGTACCTGCATTTTTCTTGTCATTTACTTAATTTTCCACCAATATTAACAACCCGTGGAAGAAAGTTTATCCTCTTTTTCCAGAATTTTTAATATATTTTTATGTTATGTGAAATATTTAGGGAGCCACAGCTAAGTTGGTATATTATACATATACTGTCGCTGCTGAGGAAAAGTTTTTGTTCCCCCGTTGCCTGTGTTTCCTCCGAACCGCTCAGGTTCGGTTCGGTTCTGGTTCCCCTCGTGTCACAGCTAAACTAGAACCTGATCTGAGTGTGCCTGTACGAACTGGACCGATCTGAACCGGGTTCGGTTCTGGATCCCACAGAACGGCTTATCGGCTCTTTCCGCCCTCCCGTTTCTGAGCGGTTGTCATGGTGACCGGGTTCCCGCCGCTGGTCGCGCGCCGCAGTGAGTTGGAGGGATGGTGAGTCACCGCGAGCTGCTCCGACGAACACGGAGCGGTACCAGCCGCGACCGACAACAGAACCGGAACCCCTAGACAGACCGAACCGCCGGCACCGACACCGGGACCCGCCGGCGGTCAGCTGTCCGGCTGACCGCGGCCCAGATCCGCAGTGACGTCACATAGGACGGTGTGTCGCGGGGACGTTAATCGGGACACACTGTTGCTGAGCGCGAGGCCACAGCTGCTGCCAGCGGTACCGGTTCCGTCAGACCCAAAACCGCTGGATTCCCTTCAACCTTCAGGACCACAGGAACTGTTGATGCTGAAGGCCAACATGTTGCTGCAACCACCGGAAGCCTGCAGCAACCAGAACCATCGGAGCAACTGAGGCCGGAACCAGCGGAGCAACCGGAACCAGCGGAGTCCAGAACCCCCTGAGACTGGAAGACCTTGAGCAGGTGAGCTGCTGCTGCACCACCTGACAGGTGGTCAGCTGGAGGCTGTAAATGAAGGTTCTGATCCATCTTGGATCAGAACCTCTTTGGTTAGGGTCTAATTTGAGCTGCCCGGTCCGTCCCGTTTATCCCAGAAGTTCTGTTGCACACCTGCTGGACATATTTTCAGCTCTTATTAATCTTGGTAAACAGATCAGAACCACAGGTTTGATAAGGTAACTAAACGTTACTCCAGAACCTCTGGAGCGAGATTACTTGATTCTGATTGGGTCAGGTGGTTCTGGGTCAGTCAGCTTTCAGAACTCATCACTGGATCAGCTCTGCTGAAAGTCAGTGTTGACATTCTCTTCGATCTGGTTCTGTTAGATGTCAGTTCTGGTTCTGATCCGGTGGATCTTCCTCAGCCTGCAGGGGGACCTGTGGGCACCGCAGGGTGCTCCAGCATGTGAGACATGTCTCTGTCTCACATGTCTCTCCCTAGATGGACGTCCGGCCTCCTGGTTGGATGGACGGACATTCGCTCTCCGACTGATCAGACCTCAACCTCAGACGATGACCAATAAGACGAACCAGCTGATGGAGGCGGAGCTTGGCCAGGAGATTGAAGGCAAGGTGAGATTTCCCATCATCCCTTGCTTCTGGAGCTTGAGGAACAGCCGTCATGGTGCGTTCAGGTTCTGTGTTGTGTTCAGGTTCAGACCTGGGCTCAGTCTCTGGTCTACACCGTGGAGGAGCTGGAGTGTAAGATCTGCTACAGCCGATACAACACTCGGAACCGGAAACCCAAGCTGCTGGGCTGCCTGCACCGGGTCTGCGCCAAGTGTCTCAAGAAGATGGTGGACATGGGTGAGTTCAGCTGCCAGGTGCGCTGCTGCCAGGTGTGCTCACCCCACTAAAGACCTGATCTGGGAGCTTTGGTCCTGGCTTTCAGGAGACTCTTCACCGACCGTCATCAGCTGCCCGTTCTGCCGCCACCAGACCTGCGTCCCTGACGAGGAGGTGAGACGGGTTCATCATATCAGGCTCGAACAGGAAGTGGTGGACTGTCCATCGCTCCCGTCCCGTTGGGACTCTGTCTCCATGTTCCGTGTCTCCAGGTGTGGCTGATGGAAGACGACCGGCACATCATGGCGGTTCTGTCCTGTCAGGACCGAGCCCAGCAGGAGGGATCAGCAGTTAAAGATGGCGGCGGTTCAGAGGTGGTGTTGACTCCCACTGCTCTGAAAGGTGAGTCTGTCTCTCTGTCTCTGTCTGTCTCTCTCTGTCTCTGTCTGTCTCCCTGTCTCTGTCTGTCTCTCTCTGTCTCTGTCTGTCTCTCTGTCTCTGTCTGTCTCTGTCTGTCTCTCTCTGTCTCTGTCTGTCTCTGGTCTGTCTCTCTGTCTCTGTCTCTCCGTCTCTGTCTGACTCTCCTCTCTGCAGCAGCAGCAGCCGGGGGGACGTGTCCGTCCCTCCGGTCCTCAGACTGCCTGGTCATCACCATCATGGAGCTGCCGGACGAGTCCCCGTCCTCGGACTCGGTCAGCGTGATCAACGTGGTGGGTCTGTACCGGCCGCCCAGCCTGGACTCGCTGCCCTGCAGCTTTCCCTCGCAGAAGTGTCGCGCCTGGACGTCCCGCAGCTTCCCACGCTGCCTGCTGGGGGCGCTGTGTATGGTCAGTGACACACAGAGCCAGCGCCATCGCTAAGAAATTAGCTCCACTAAAACAATTAATCACATTAATATTAATCGTTTACAGATTTAAAAAAAGGCAATTTGAACAAAACATATGAACATTTTGCATTTCAGATAAAAAGTTATCGTGATAAACGATAATATTGTTGTTTTGAGATCCTTTCCAGTAATATAACAGAAATGGCATAATAATGCAAAAAATCGTTCTGAAAGATCAATAAACTTTAAACTCTAATGAACATTTTAGAACAGAAACAAATAAAATGAATTATAAAGTCTGGACTCAAAATGATCCTTCAAAAAACTTCAGACTGAAGATTTTGGTAGAAAGACAAAAACAATAAATCATGCAGATGGTAATTATTGAGCTTGTTTTACTTTGTATTGCAATTAATGGATCTATTGATTACAGTGAGATGTGAAAACAAAGCACAGATTTCAGTTGCTTAATATTTATCGGTATTGATTGATTATTGATGTCGTTTTATTGAGTTTTGAATTCATTACTGAAGGCTGATCTTATTTAATTACTGATGTGGCTGCAGCTGAAGCGCTTCATAAATAAAACTGACGATTATGATGAAAGTACGCAAAACATTTTGACACGTAGACAGAGAATACTCACCCCAGGTGAGCGTACTCAGCTGTGTGACCCCTGACCCCAGGTGAGCGTACTCAGCTGTGTGACCCCTGACCCCAGGTGAGCGTACTCAGCTGTGTGACCCCTGACCCCAGGTGTACTTCAGCTCGCTGCCTCTGGGGATCTACCTGCTGATGATGGGCCAGCTGCTGCTGGGCGTGGTTCTCGTCAGCCTGGTTCCGTCCACGCTGCTGCTGCTCGTTCTCTACGGATTCTGCCAGTGCATCTGTCACGAGGTGAGGGAGGCGATCGCTGCGCGCAGGCTGCCATGACGACGACGGAGGCCGCTGCCCTGGCAACAAGGACACCGAGGCGGCGAAACCACAGAACCTCCAGACCTGAACTCTCGGCTGATTCCTGATTGGCGGAGGCGGTAAAGGCCCCTCCTCTTTTGAGCACCAGCATCACCTTCTTGGACCAGAAGTTTCATCCTCAGAGCCAGAGAGGGACAGGCTGGAAGCTCCTGTTAGCATGTTGCTAATGACATGCTGTGTATCAACCTGTATGTAAATATGTAATTCTGTTCTTCAGTGACCCTTCTGACAGCCCAGCAGCCAGTAACCGCCAGGAATATTCCCAGTTTAACAAAATAACCCAAAACATTGGAAACATGCTAGCCTAGCCTAGCACATAGACTGGTGAGAATGGGTGTTAGGCTAATGTAGTGCAAACACAAGAAATGTTGGTAAATGCTATGGGTTAGGACTGAGTTAGCATAAGGACAGTAAAAACAGGAAAGCATTAGCATAGCTTAGCACAAGAATGGTAAACAAAGAGAATGTGTTTGTTGAATTTAGCAAAAAGACTGAAAAGGCAGAGAAAGGGTTAGCCTAGCTTAGCATAAATACTGGAAATTAAGGTAAAGTATTACCATAGCTTAGCATAAAAACTAGGAATTAAGTGTTTTTCCATCTTTGCAAAAATGATGGTAAGTGAAAGTATTTTGCTAGCTCAGTATTAAGACTGTAAGCAAAGTGAAAATGCTAGCTTAGCTTAGCAAAATGACGGGAAGGGAAAGTGTTAGCCTAGCTTAGCATGAAAAGTGGAAAACATTAGCCATGGACAAAGATAAGAAACAAAGTTGGGTAATTTCTGTTTCCTCCTAACATGATGCTAAATTCAGTTCTGTTGTCTGCTACCGTTTCCAGTGTTTGTGCTAAGCTAAGCTAACTGTATGGAACACTGAAGCTCTGCAATTAATTGGTTTAATTTCCTGTCAAAGTGCCAACGTTTGACTTGATCACTTATCAATCGCGTGTTAATCTTGTGGCGATTTGGACCTGCTGTCACTTCCTGTCCGTGTCGCATGCGGACCGCCGACTTTTGTAGAAACTAATAAATGTAATGGAGACAAAAGCAGTTTGGTTTGTTTCAGGCTTTGCAGCCGAGCTGTTCCAGCAGAGTGACGTCCAGGAGGGTTTGACCAACAGCATCTTCTGAAAATGACCAAACCCAGAAGATGTGTCCGTGTTTCACCGTCCAGCACCTTTAGTTTCCTACAAGAACCTTTTCAGACCCGAACCTGCAAAACGCCACAAACTGAAAAACGTTTGAAATTTAAAAAGCTGCTTTATTTCCTGTTTGTGACCTGAGCTGGAACAGAAAACATGACTGACTGGGTGATGTAACCAGTTTACGGAAACACCTGCCTGTGCCCTGTTCCACCTGGACAGGTGAGGCTCAGAGGGGCGGGCCTCTGGGAGCCCAGAGCCGTCCGCACTCAGCCGTTCTACCCGTTCATTAAAAACACAAAGGCTCCCTGTGGAGCAGCAGAAGCTGAGTGATTTCAGAACCGCAGAGGAAGGCGGCAGCAGCAGGTAAATCTCTCAACACGTCCTTTAATAATAATGTTCTTAATTATTTAGTAGATTCATCAGCATGGTGGAGGTCCACAAACCTTTATACTGATCTGTCAGCGACAGCCAGATATTTCAGTAACTTTCTTAATTTTCTGCTTTTCACTTAACTTTGCTATTTTTCTAACTGATAATGTCAGTTACATGTATTAATGTAGCTTGTTGCTGCAGTTATTCCTGTTAACTCTTTATGTTCGTTTCTGCGGTGCTTCCTCCGAGTGTCCGCTCGACCTACCAGGACGGTTATGCGACCGATGAAGCATATCTAACTGGTTTGACTGGTTTCCAGTCCACTCGGTATTTTTCAGTACAAATCTTTTGCACCAAATGTTAAGTAAGTTTTTAGTTTTAATTTTTAGAGTGTATATTCCTTTTGATTTGTTCTGTTTAAACCTCTAACTTCATTATCTGGTTGAAATTAAAGTTTTTTTGAATATTTCTCACAATTAAACAAATATACAGTAGTTATTAATGCTAATATGTTAAGGCAAAGTAAAATGCATGCAGTGCTAAACGGCTCAGCAGACAGAAAACCGAGCCGCTCAGAGTCTCCGGCTGTAAAACCTCCTGGATGAGTCTGTGGAGTTTAACGCCGGTCAGCAGTTTGTTTCAAGCCCTGAGTGGTCAGAGTCCCGTCCGGACGGCGGTCCTGTTGTTCTGCGTCTGGATTCGAGCGGCTCGTTCAGCAGCGAACCGTAACCAAGGGAAACGTGGAGCCAGACAGAGGCCTGCGGGTTCTGAGGTCTGAAGGTTCTGAGGCCCGCGGGTTCTGAGGCCCGCGGGTTCTGAGGTCTGAAGGTTCTGAGGTCTGAAGGTTCTGAGGCCTGAGAAAGTAACAAGAGGATGAAGCTGAACAACAAATCCTGTAAATATGCTAAACGCTGTTTATTCCTCTCCATCAGCTTTATTTGGTTTGGTTATTGGTTCCCCCTCATAACTTTAGCAATAAAGAACAAATGTTACCATATTTACAGGATTTGTTGTTCATGAAAGGAATATTAAACACAGTTAAAGACATTTAAATTAATTTGTTCCCATCTTATGGAGGGGAAACAGATTTTTTCAGGCAGCTGAAATATCTATAACTTTGGGAATAAAAAGCAGCAGCATGTGGTTTTCTGGAGACGACCTGAATCCGGTCATCTGTCATATTTAACACAGAAGGGATTTTCCAGAAAGCCTCATTCTGATCTTTTCATTGAAATGAATCTTCTGTCAGCAGCTTCCTCTCATATCAGCATGAAAACTAGAAACACACAACGGACCGATTCTGTTGGCGAGTGAAAACCAAAACGGTGTAAGAAAAACTCGTTCATTTATTTTACCATTTTGTTCTTGCTTCTCTTTTAAACAGCAGCTGATTAAACTGAAAGTTGACATGATTATGTGAGTAGTTTTTACAGTGAAGTGGTCAGAACCAGATCCGCCTCATTTCACCGGACCGGACCGCTCCGTGGCGCCGCCTGGCGGTTAAACGTCAGCTGATCACCAGTGGCGTCCCCAGGGAACGGGGGGCCTCGGCCCCCGTTGCAGTCATGTGGCCCCCCAACACTTTGACTTGTCTGGCCACCATTTTGAAAACTTCCTGGAGGCGCCAGTGGTGAACATCATCAACCAGAACCGGAACCGGAACGTTTTCTATCTAAACCCGACTGAACCCAAACTAAAGCGTCACCAGTTACCTGCTGACCTTCTGATGACATCACAGGCCGACACCGAGCTCCGATTGGCCGTCCAGCTGCGTCCCATCATGAGTCGGTGGCGTCGTTCGGTGGACGAGCTGACAGCGGGACGGCGGCGGCAGCAGGCGGAGTGTGAGCGCGCTCAGAACGCTCTGAGTCGCGTCACTTCCTGCTTCCAGCAACTGGCGGCGTCGCTGGGAAGTTCAGCCGACAGCAGCTTCCTACGGGAAGAGATGGACGAGACGAGAGCGCTGGCTCACCGGATCTGCTCAGGTAACACCTGTCCCTCTGTCCTCACCTGTCCCTCTGTCCTCACCTGTCCTCTGTGCTCACCTGTCCCGCTGTCCTCACATGTCCCTCTGTCCTCACCTGTCCCTCTGTCCTCACCTGTCCCTCTGTCCCCACCTGTCCCTCTGCAGGTCTGTCTCGCCGCCTGCTGCGCCTGCTGGCAGCCTGTGACTCCGCCCCCGTTGCCGTGGACGACAGACATGCTTCAGAGCGACTCTGGGTTCTCTTCCTGTCTGCAGTGGACAACTTCCTGTCTGACCTCCGGCGGGCCGAACGTCTGATTGGTCAGTTCCCTCTGACCCAGCGCTCCAGCAGACGCTCACTGGTGAACACAGGTGAGTTGCTGGCTCCGCCCTCCTGCCTCTGATTGGCTGGGCCATCAACTGATTTTAGAAGTTTAATGAATTCATTTATGAAGATTTAATTCTTGGAAAAAATGTTCAGCAAATGGTTTCCTCGTGTTTCTGCAGGTCAGTGATGTCATCGCCCAGGGCGGCCATCTTGTTTGATTGAACTTTAAGGCTAGTTTAGGATTATTTTTTCTTTTAAACTCGAGAATAAAGTTGTAAAAATTAAACACTAAAAAGTCAAAAAGAAACGTTGAGCATCTTGTGAAGTTATACTTTTTATAAGTTTTAACACATTAGTGTTTATTATTAGTGAAAATCTTTTTCTTAATTTTAAAACTTTCTTCTGGTAAAATTGCATTTTTATTCCGCTAATATTATGACTCTAATAATCCATCTTAAAACTCACAGAAAGGGTGATTGAATAAAATCTTCTTTTTGAAAATATTTTCTCTAATTTCTTTTCTACAAAAGAAGAAAAAAAAAAGATTAAAATCGAATCGAGTATGAAAAAAATCTGATTCAGTTCCTGAAGTGACCTGCGGGGTTCTCCCGCTAGAGGGCAGACTGGAGCATCCTCTTCTTCTGCCGTTTCCTCAGGATGTACCGACGGCCCGGTGGGTCTGGCGGCCCGGGTGGCGCTGGTCCAAATCCCCTGGCTGGTTCTGGAGGAAGAGCCCAGTCCAGATCTGACCAATCACATCGCAGGCCTGGAGGCCCAGCTGGGTGAGCTGCAGCAGAGGGTGAGTCCACCTCCAGAACCGCAGCAGAACCGGGCTCAGCAAAACCGGGCTCAGCTCTCTCTGGTTCTGCAGGTCCCGGTGGCGTTCTGGTCGGTGGAGTCGACCCAGCCGGCATGGGCCGAGGTTCTGAGCGACGCCGAGGATCCGGAGGAAAGCCTGGAGGACTTGATGGAGGTGGCGGCGGCGTCCAGCACCACGCTGCCCGCCTGCTGCCCGGGAACCTGCTGCTGGGTCGGATAGGCCCGGGTCGGTTCTGCTGCAGCAGGGTTCCTATTGACCCACAGCGTAGAGAATTAGAATGTGAAAATTATAGCACAGAAAGTTGAGTGGAAGGAAGAAGTGTCCATCCATTCAATCTGAAGGCGCAGCCGACCGAGACCTGGGTCAACAGGCCATCTGCTGGTTCTGTCGGGTCCAGAGTTAACATGTCTACCAGAACCTTTAGTCTTCATGAAGGTTCTGAGCAGAAAATCCGTTTTATTTCAGTTTGAGACGCTGCATGTTGGGCTTCCATCCACAACCAGACAAATCCAAAATATTTCACTTTGTGACGAGTTTAACTTCCTACAACAAGCAACAAATGAAACGGCTCCATGTGACCCAGGGTTCTGGTTCTGTGGTGAGCGGCTGGTTCTGGTCCACATGTAGACACAGAGTCTGGTTTGATTAAGAACCTTATTCTTTATTAACACAGAGAGGCAAACAAACATAAAAATATGATACAATCAGACGCAGAAGCTGCTTCACTGCTGGAACGTGGCGTGGAGGTGAGCCCGGAAAGCTGCAAGACAAACAACAACTCCCATCATGCACTGCGTCAAGACCGAGCTCCCATCATGCACTGCGTCAAGACCGAGCTCCCATCATGCACTGCGTCAAGACCGAGCTCCCATCATGCACTGCAGAACAACCAGCTGCTACAGTAACGTTCATCCAAAATGGAGGACTGGTCACTGCTGCTAAAAACTACAAAACAGATCAATTTAAACGTGCAGGAAAGTTTCCTGGTGACTTTTTGAATAAAGAAAACTCATCATAATCCCTCATGTTCAGAGAAACAAAAGTTATTTCCATACTTTTGAAAACTGATTTTATTCTATTTTTCGCTCTGTGAACTTTGCCACATTTCCACGGTGGCAAAAATACACATTAAAATGTTCTAATAATCAGTTTCAGTCCA
>CAEGAE010012426.1:0-36373 GCA_903067095.1 Girardinus metallicus | reverse complement strand
CACACACACACACACACACACACACACACACACACACACACACACGCACACACACACACACACACACACACACACACACACACACACACACACACACACACACACACGCTGTGAAAGAGACGATAATTATTCTCCTTTTCTCTGCAGTCAAACAAAATCGTTTTTCTCTCCAAAGCCTCGTCCACTTCAGTTCGGTACGCACGCAGAAACAAGAGAGGGTTTTTATTATTTGATTTGTGCCACTATTCACAGCCTAAAGATGCGACAATGTCACCGCCTTGAAAAGAACAAAAGCTGCTGTGAGTGTCGGGAAAAGCGCTCTGAAGACAAGAGAGTCTGAGCCGCTTCACAGGCAGCCGAAGAAAACCGAACGTCACAGATCAAAACCAAACATGAGCCACAAACTCGGCTGGCTCTCGTTACGGCCTGCGGCATTTATTCTGCTGGAGATCCGTTTTATTGACACTAAAATGGATCATCAGATGTTTTCATCTGAAATGTGACAAAACAAAATGAAAATAAAACATAGTAATGAAGAAACATGAGCGAAACCGGAAGCAGTCCGTCCGTCACACCAACAGGAGTTTATATGAAGGTTTGCAGACTCAGCTTTTGTTTTTGTTACAAACTAAATATTTAGTTTCTAAACTGAACCTAATATTTAGTTTGCAAGCTGTAAGCCAAATATTTAGTTTGAACCAAGATATTTAATTTACAATAAAAATACAAACTTGCTAACTAAATATATAGTTTACAAACTGTATATTTAATTTGTAAACTATAAATTACTACCTAAATTTAGTTAGCAAGCTTAATAAGCTAAATATATAGTTTAGAAACTAAATATTTAGCCCCATACTAAATGTAAGCTAAATAAGATAAATATTTAGTTTGAAATTATTTAATTTACAATGAAAATACAAACTTGTTAACCAAATATTTAGTTTACAAACTAAATATAAATTATCTATTTACTCTTTAAACAAAATATTTAGTTTGTAAACAAACCTAAATATTTGGTGTGCTTAGCTTAAATATTTAGTTTGTAAACAACAATTAAGCTGCGTACACCAAATATTTAGGCTGGACTTAAATATTTTGTCTACAAAGTAAATACAAACTGAATAAACTTAACTAAATGTTTAGCTAGCAAGCTAAATTAGCCAAATATGTAGTTTACAAACTAAGCTATATAGTTAGTTTAAAATCTAAATATTTAGTTAGCTCCAAACTAAATATCAAGTTTGTATTTAGTTAGTGAACTAAATATTTGGGACTAAATAGTTAAAAGCTAAATATTTAACCCAGTAAATGTTTAGCATGTAAAAATGTAAAAACAACTGAAGTCATTGAACTTCATGGAAATGTATTTTTTCTGTGAAAAAAAAAGAAACTTCCATCGGTTTCATCTCATCTTTCTGACTCAATAAACGTTTCCTTCTTTATTTTCCACATCGTCTCTGCAGCGTTTTCTGAGGGAGACCTGGAAAAGCGCCATGGATGTTTCCGCTCGTAGAAAGGAAACGGTAAGACGCCCTACAGCTTCCTGTCGTCATCATACCGCGTCGCGCGCGTGCGTAGCCGCCGCCGCCGCTTCTGCCGCTCTCTCCCCCTGAGCTGCTTCAGCTTTATTTATGGAGGAGGATTCATTACAGCGACACCTGGTCAAACAGCCCAGCGGATCCGGACCATTAAGCGTTTAACCTGCATCCAGAAACCAGTTGTTGGCCATTAGCGCTGTCTGTCAGCAGCAGGACCATTAAATCAGCTGCAAATGGTTTTACGTCCTGTTAGGTTTAACAAAACTCAACATTTCGTTTTAAACAACAATTAGAAGTTCATTAATCACTCTGATTGGTAAAAACAGTATTTATTTGTCTTAGTGGTGTAGTTCAAGGTTCTGTGCAGCTCTCATAATCTGAACAGCAGGCAGGTGTTAACTGGCAGCTCTGGCCTGACTTTGTTAATTAAAGATTTTGTTGCTTGTTTCCGTGGGAACGCAGCCAGAGTTTGAGGAGGAAAGTTAAAAAAAGAAAAGAACCAGAACCGCTGTTGTTACGGCAGTTTTCTCTTAGAATAAATTAGATTTAGAGGAGCTTCATTAAGTCAAGACTGATTCATTAGAAACCCACATTTTACTGCATTTGAACCCACTCTGTGTGGCAGGCCTTTTTAGCGTAACATCAGTGTCGTCTGACTATCCGTAATTACATTCTGGGTATCTAAAAAATGCATTTTTCCTAACCTTAGTGGTAATTTATTTCAAACAATGTCGCTGGATTCGTTATTTGAGTCGTCACACATCCATAAGTACAATTTAAAATATCACAATTGTAATTATGACTGGTCAAAAAGGTAACTTTAAATATCTGAATAGAGAATTGTGGGTCAGCCACCTCATGTTTCTACTGAGCCGTTCGAACCATTGGGTGTCTGCTTCAGAAATCTGCAAAGAATTTCTTATTCTGGAAAGAGTAAAAATTCAAGAGATCAGTAATGTAATTCTGACTAATAAGAATGTTAATTTGAGATAACCCTAATCCCAACCCTCCATCCTTCCTTCCTGCAAAACAGAATTTCAGACATCTTAATTTAATAATCCATCCAGCTGTAAACCAATTTCAGATATCTGGATTGTCAGTGTGGTGTAGCCAATTTTATGTTAAAACTGCCTGCCATACACGCTACCATCAGGGTGTTTATCCATCACTGTCGTTCCTGCTAAGAGCCCAACATGGAAATAGAAGCTTTTTTTAGGACGGTTCTTTTAATGCCTTATGTCAAGGATCTTTAACTCGGACTCATTCCCGTCTTCTGCATCCTCACCGTCTGGAAACTGAAAGATCCTCTAACCTTTAGGTGACAGATCAGCTGAGACGACCAGCCGATGGCTCCGTTATTGGAAGGTGATGTCGCTTCATCCATGTGGAAATGTCAGAGACAAACTAAGATTCATGCAGATCGCCTGAAACCAAACACAACGCGAGCAGGTGGGGATGCTGCTGCTGCCATGAGGTGAAGCCGAACAGCAACCAGAGCGTTTTTTATTTACAGCCAGCGATCAGAGCGATGGGTGGGAACCAGCAGAGAGGCGACGACTGGAAGGAGCCATGTTCAGTTTACATTTTGCATGTAAAAAGTGCTTTAAAAAAACCCACCCTGCTAAGTTAATTTTTGGTGTCTGGAAAATTAGCTTTTTCAAAAATCTTCACACAAAGTGAAGTCACAAATAATAATAATGATAATGATAATAATAACTATTATTACTATTGTTTTGATTTCACTTTGGGATCACTAAAGTATTTTTGAATTTTGAATTACAGGCACTGCCACTCATCTAGTATCCCCAATGAAGCCCAGCCCATTACCTAGCAACCCCAGCAGAGTTCCGACCGTAACCTAGCAACCCCAGCAGAGTTCCGACCGTTACCTAGCAACCCCAGCAGCGTTCCAACCTTTCCCTAGCAACCCCAGCAGAGTTCCGACCTTTCCCTAGCAACCCCAGCAGAGTTCCGACCTTTCCCTAGCAACCCCAGCAGAGTTCCGACCTTTCCCTAGCAACCCCAGCAGAGTTCCAACCTTTCCCTAGCAACCCCAGCAGAGTTCCGACCGTTACCTAGCAACCCCAGCAGAACAGAACGGAGCCCCAGCTCCTGCTATGTTAGAAGTAAAGACTATTAGCTGGTTCTAAGATACGACAAAACAAAAACTTCAGAAAAGTAAAAAAAAACAAACCAAAACATGGTGACCTTTTTTCTTTCTTCAGTTAATTCCTCATCAGAACTCTGCAGCATTTTGGACAAGATGGAGGTTTTTAACTGTATAAAAAGTAGTTCAAGCAAACAAATGTGCAGTCCTTAAAACCTTAAAAGTCTTTTAAAATTAGATGTAGTTGATGAGGCTCATTAAATTATTACTGGGTTAATTATTACTGAGCAGTTTGTTGTTGCAGATGTTCTGGTCCAAATATGACAGCTTCTGTCTTGTCTGACTTTAAAAGCAGAAAATTAAAAGTCATCCTTGCATAAGAAATGCATTAGAAATGATGGTTTATTAATCCATCCTTCCATTTTCTAACACCCTTGTTTGTCCCTAGTGGGGTCGGGAGGAGCTGCTGCCTCTCCAGCGAACGTTCGGGGCGAGAGGCGGGGTCACCTGGACAGGTCGCCAGTCTGTCGCAGGGCAACACAGAGTCAGACAGGACACACAGCCATGCACACACACACACACCTAGGGAGAATTTGGAGAGGCCAATTAACCTGACAGTCATGTTTTTGGACTGTGGGAGGAAGCCGGAGAACCCGGAGAGAACCCACCATGCACAGGGAGAACATGCAAACTCCAGGCAGAAAGATCCCAGGCCGGGAATCGAACCCAGAACCTTCTGGCTGCAAGGCAACAGAGCTACCAACTACGCAGCCCAGAAACTAGACCAAAAATACTTAAATACAACAAGTACAACATCTTAATGACAAGTGTCATTAAGATGTATTCCAGCGAGACATTTCCACCTTCAAACTGCAGCTCAGGTTGGATTTTCCTCCAAATCCAGATTGAGCGAAACCACATACATGAGGAACGTGAGAAACCAATCCTATTAGCCTGCGGGCCGGGAGGAAAATAATCCTTTTAAGCATCAGAATCCCATCTGAGAGGATGAGCTGGGAGTGAAAGGCTTGGCTGCATCTACAAACAGGCTCCTGAAACATCGCTGAGGAGGAAACTCAGAGCTCCTCATAGGAGCCATTGTAATGCTTGGAGTCCGTTTGGAGTCCTGAGTTTCCACCTCAGCGATGTTCCAGGAGTCTGTTTGTAGATGCAGCTATGCATCAACCTTCCTTTGTTATCTTCATCCCTTTCTTTCTGCCACATTTCCCTCCGTTTTTGTTTCATTAAACGTTTTGCTTCTGATTTGCTCGTATTTACTGTAAAGTTACCTTTAACCTTGGTGGTTCTGGTTCCTCTGCAGCAGCTGGTTCCATTCAGCAATCGGCTCCAGCTGCTCTGAGGATCATATAAAAGCAGTGGCTGCAGGTTGGAGTCACTATCAGAGGAATCTGAAGTCTATCCTGCACTCAAAGCAGCAAAATGACATGAGGAGCAACCTGAGAAGGTTTTAATCCTGGGCTAAAGTTGGTAAAACTGTTTTGTTTTCTGAATTTAATCATCTGAATTCTCTGAAATTCTGCAGGATGTTGTTGTTTTCTCTCCTGCTGATTGGCAGCATCAACCAATAAAACTACAAGAAGCTTGACTCTCCAAATTGTAACTCAAACTGGTTTCTCTTCAGAAGGTGGATACCCCGTGTGGCAGTAAAGTCTCACCATCCAGGCCAGAAGGGCTACTGAAGACCTGAGGCTTGTTTCATTGACCTGATCCGTCTCTGCTGGTGGATTTAACTGTTTCAGCTCTTGCAGCAGTGACTCTCGGTATGAAAACCTCTGAATAAAATGTTTTGGCTCTTCAAAATTGGTTTATTTGTCCTTTACTGTGGGATATAATCTGTTTGGCAGCTTTCTATGGGTTTAAAGCTGTTTGAACTCGGTCTTTGAAGCTGGCGTTAACCTTGTGTTTTGGATCATGGCTCTGGACCTTTTTAGAACAGATGTCTAGATTTTTGAGCATGTTAGGCTTCAGGCTGGGGTGTCTTTGCCATATTGACTAACCATGTAAACTCAGTGCAACTGCTTGAATTGTATTAATCTTTAGTCCCGCCTCAGTGCTTGACGGCTTCTCGCCATTGTCACCATTTTGTTTCCACATAAGCTTCTAAAGTTTGGTATGCAGCTTTTATTTATTTATTTTTTTTCTAAAAGTCATCTTAGGTTACCAACTTCTGACCTGCTTTAAGCAGCACAGGTGTCCAAAGTGTGGCCCAGGGGACAATTGCAGCCCTCTGATTTTTTTATTTTTTATTTTTTATTTTTTTTTGGGGTGTGTGGGGGGTTAAATTTTAGGTATAAAGTGTTTAAAATTAAAAATTACATGCCATTTAAAATGGCAACTGTATGATTTGGATTCCTTTTCTAAAAAAAGTTGCTTTAAAAATATCGTCTGTTTGGAATATAATTGAAACATGTTAAATGTGACCCTTGACATTTAAAAAATTTATATTTTGACCTTAATGGAAAAATTGACATCTGTCATAGTGGTGTCCCTTTTTTTTCTACATTAAATGAACCAATTTAAATTGACCGTCACTTCCTGTCTATTTGAAGAATTTACAGATTTAAAGTGCGAGCTTCTCGTCCCAGACAGGCGGCGTTGTCTCTGTGGCTGACATCTTTAGCTCTGGAGGAGGCTGGAGATGAAGCGGGAAGCTCAGCAGGACCGGCGCACATCAAACCTTTCCACCGCTGGCAGCGGACAAAGCTTTCTCAAGGTGCTTATTATACGCTCTGTCTTTACTGGTCTCTGCTCTTTGTTGCTCAGCGTTTCAGATCAATAAGTCTGCCGGAGAAATGCTGCTTCACTTTCTGAAGAGTGAAGGAAAAGCAAAACGGAGGAAATCCTGGAAAAACCTTTATTTTTTTTATTTTTAGCTTCTGATTTTCAGTGATGAATGTGCCATCTTTTTGGTTTTTGAAAGAAAATCTCTAAAAATCTGCAAATCTCTAAATATTTTTCATATTGTACTTTTTTTTTTTAAATTATAATTAGTTAAAAAAGAAAAAAGTCAAACATCTTTTTGATTTCCAATGAAAAACAAAAAACATCTCACCAAGTATTTTTTGGTGAAACCAGCTGACCAAATGTGCTCTGCTTGGGTTGCTAGGTTACAGGCTTAGTTTCACAGCGGTTGCTAGGTAACAGGACTCTGGAGGTGTTTGAAACGGCTCATTTCCCAGACACCAAAAAACATGAACTTTTTGTCAAAAGATGTTTTTCTTTTTCTGTTTTTATTTTTATTATTGTTGGGATGTTTTTAGAAGCAGTTGAGGCACAAAAGAAACGTTCAAAATGAGAATTTTGAATAATTTGTTCCCTTTAAGGACAGGCTTGCTTTTTAAATGGTTCTGATGGATCATCATAGGCATCATTCTCCACATCAGGGGGGTTCAAAGTGAGGCTGGGGGGCCACTTGTGGTCCTTGGACTGATTGTGTGTGGCCCACAAATGCAATTTAAAAATAATGCAAATTTGGTTGATGCAGGTGGACACTTTTAATTTGTACTTGGGGTAAAAATTGTCGCCAACATGATTTTCTTACACAAGAAAATGTAAATAACACAAAGTGTTTGTCATTTTATAACCAAGTTTTAACAAAAAGTAAAACCAACTTTTACTGAAAGTCTAACTTTGCTGCATTCAAAGAAAGTGTTCCTGCTCTTGCTCCAGAAAATAAATTTAATCAAATCAGCCTGAAGGAAACTGAAAGCTAGATGTTTCTTTTTAAATACAACAAAAGTACAAAATCTGCAAGTTAGAGCCACTGCACAAAACAAAACAAAAAAAACTGCAGTAAATTTCTGCCAAAAAACTCAGAAATTCTCTAGGAAGAAAATTTAATAGAAAAAAGTCATATTTTTAAATATTAGAAATTTCCTACAACTTCTTTTGAAAATGTTTGTAGATTTTCAAGTTTTCTAGAAAATGTCTGAGATTAATCCCCAAATTCCTGAGATTTTGGCAAAAATGTACTCCTTTTTTCTACCTACAGGAGCCTTAATACACAGCTGTAAAAATCACTTTGAAGTTTTGGATCATCAGTAAGTGCTGGGCTACTTTATCTGCTTGATTTTGGGTCTAATTTTATCGTATTTGCTCAATCCAGAAGAATCAAACTGGATTTAAGTCTTAGTTTGTGTCTGCTGAACTGCTTCTGGGCTCTTTTGGCCAAATGTTTTGAGTCAGCCATGATCCATCTTTAGGTTTTCTGGCTGATTTTTATTAAAAATGTCCAAGGAGATCATGAAGCCACAGACTCTGACGATGTTCCCAGGACCGTAGAGGAGAAGCACCACAGATCCCCCCCGACGCTGCAGAAATCCATATTTCTCTGTTAATAAGAGCTTTCTCTGTTTCCTGCGCCGCAGCCTCCGTTTCATCAGAGAGAAACAATCTGGCGTCTTGCCTCCCAGGACGCCTGCAGCAGACAGGTTTAATATGAGCACAGACACATTAACGCTGCTCTCGCTTGGGGTTTTGTGCCCCAGTTAACACACACATGTCACTTTATATAACCTGGCCAAAAGTGATTTCTAGGAGATTCTTTTCGCAGGAAATGTCTGCATTCGTTCCTACCGACTGCTTTGCTTCGTCTTGAGGCGCTTTCTTCACGTTTTCGATGGCATGACGTCAAACCTCTGAAACTTTAGGAAGTTTGTCCACCTGCTGTTAGAGTTGAGCAGGAACTAGTTACCTTTACTCGAGTAACATCTTTGGGAAAAGATATTTATGTTTTTAGGAGCATTTCTACTTTTTACTCTTACTTGAGTAAAATTTCTGGTTTTTCTACCCACTGAAAGAAAAGCTAAAAATTCACCAGACAGACACACAGCTGCAGTTTCTGTTAAAGTTTCATCAGTTTTTTATTGTAAGAAACTGATTTGGAAACTTTTTTTTTTTTTTGATTGATTTTGTTTTTTGTTTTTTTTGTTTTTTTGTTACTTATACAAATTATTGTAATTTTGTTCCTTAAAATACCAAAATTTTCACCTAATTTTATATTTTAGTTCATCTGAATCTGATCATGTAATTTTTAAACATTAAATGATTAATCATTTGATCAGTTACTCAGTACTCGAGTTGACTTTTTACCTTTTTACTCTTGAGTCATTTCTCGGACTTTTCACTTTTACTTGAGTAATTTTATTATAAAGTATTTCTACTCGTACTTGAGTAAAATTTCTGGGTTTTCTACCCACTGAATGAAAAACAAACACGTTTTAACCAGAAATTGAGACACAAACCTGCAGTTTTAATCAGTTTATCAAAAGAAACTGATTTGGAAATTTATTTTTGCCTAATTTTGTTACTTTTTGCTATTTATATGAATTATTGTCATTTTGTTCCTTAAAATACCAAAATTTCCATTTTGTTCTATCTGATGATGTAATTTTCAAATATTGAATGATTGATAATTTGATCACTTACTCAGTACTTTTTTACCAAATACTTTTTTGTCATTTCTTGGACGGCTACTTTTTACTTTTACCTGAGTAAATTTTTAGTTACTCTGCCGCCTCTGGTTGCTTTTGCGGTTCTGTGACCTTTTCACCTCCCTCCTCCGTCTGAGTGCAGGTTCATGTTTTCTCCTGTGGGTTCAGGAGTTCAACTCGTCAGCCCTCTGGGGAGAAACGCACCAGACCAACCCTCTGTGTGTGTGTGTGTGTGTGTGTCAGTCGGCTATAATCTCATGGCAGCCAAACTGGCACACACAGACTCACACCAATGCACATTTAATCTTCCACTCCAGGCGAGTGCCGCCTCTCCGGCTCGCAGATCGCTCTCTAACTGCCTTGTAATCACATTACTTATTTCCTCGCACATTCTTAAAAGAGACGGTTATCAGTGTTCTGCATAAAATCACGCTGCGGAGTTTATTATGTCACACGATTTAACAATAAATCATCCTCCGTGTATTAAAATGCAGATGAGGCGGCTGCCTCTTCGGCTCTGAAGGGTGTAAAATGAGTATCATCATCATCATCATCCTGATGTTGATGCATGAAAGAGATACAGTAATCACTGCTGGTTGGGTAAAACTAGAGAGCGGGAGGGAAGTGGAAGTTGTTGAAGACATCAGAAGGACGAAACCCACGGTGAATGTGAGACATGGAGCGTTTTCTTCTCCCAGCTGGTTTAATCCCAGTCCGGCTCTTCGTAGACCATCTGCCTCGCTCTTCTTCATGTGTCCAGCCGTGCTTTGTTATGACTCAGACGCCTCCCTAATGGTTCTGTCTTTGCTTTGCAGCATGAAAAACATCTCAAGTTGTGACTGAAAGCCCAACTGTGTGACAAATTTCCCTGTTTTTATCTGAGAGAAACATCCACCGCCGTCTGTGGAGCAGAAGATCTACAGATTTAACTCCTCAGCTCCTGATTTTCTTCCATCTGTTGGTCAATTCCTACTGCTAAGTTAATATAAACACACAATTTCACAAGGTATTTTAATCTAGTTCCTAATGCAAATATCTTATTACATTTGAAATAACATATACAAGTAACTAAAAAGAAAATCTGAGCTTGTTTTAAGTAAATAATTCCTTAATATTGATTTTAAAAAGCACTAGTTCCACTGGCAAAATATTTTGATTCTGGGAAAAATGTCTGGTTTTAAATAAAATAATCTGCCAGTGGAATTTTTTACTTTTTAAAAAATCACAATAAGGGAATTATTGACTTGAAACAAGCTCTTAGTTTATGCTGGAAAATTACTTGTAAGTTAGTTTTCTCTTATTTCAAATGTACTGAGAAATTTTCACCAGAAACTGAAACTGAAAATACTTAATATATTGATATATTTTGTGCTTTTAGAGTACAGGTTTCATTTTCTGGACTTGTTTAAGAAAAAAAAAAGCAAAACATTGATGGATTTTTGTGTTTGCAGCTTTACCAAAACACTTCAAAAAATCTAAATATTACAGAGTATTTTTGGGTTAGTTTTAAATATATTATTACACTTCAAATAGGACCAAACTTACAAGTAAGTTTTAGGCGAGATAGAAGAGTTTGATTTAAGGAAATAATTCCTTAAAATCGATTAAAAAGTATTAGTTCCTGGCAGACTATTTCACTTATAGCTTTTCACCAAATATGTTTTTAATCAAAAACAAAAAAAGTGGAAAAGTGTTCATATAATCATAAAACATCATTCACTGCCAGCTCAGCTCTCGCTTTATTCCCGCGACATTTTCTCAGCAGAACTATTTCTTTCTGTTGAAAGCAGAAATGTTTGTCCCTCGCCGCTCACGGCCGCATTAATCAACATGCCTGGAACTGTTCAGAAAGCATTCAGCCGGCAGCAACACAAGCTCACAAATCCCGATAAACCGAAAGACCTTGACCGGAGACGCTTTTAATTCTCAACAGAAGACAGAAGTGTGTTTTCTTTTTTCCTGTTCTGATGTTGTGAGCAGAAGCGTTTATAAAACGTCTGAAGTGTTTTGATTGTTGAGTCACTGCTGCAGCGTTTTATCTGAACAGAACCGAACCGTCCCAATCAGCGCAGCCTGTAGTTTCCACCAAATTAGTTCAGCTCACAGCAAAAAATACAGCGTCCAGTTCAGATTAATACTTAAAGTTTTTTAAAAAGTTTTCTATCTAACGCAGGGGTGTCCGAAGTGTGGCCCGGGGGCCATTTGTGCCCCCAACTGTAATTTGAAAATGATCCAAATTTGCAGATGGAAACGTTTAGAGTGCATCCGCACCGGCCCAGAATTACAGTCTTTAATCAGATTTGTTTGTCTAGAACGTCAAGATTTGTTTGGGAAGTGTGAATGCAAATTTGAATTCCAAAACGAACTCTGATCCGCCTAAAAACCTGAGACGGTTGGAAGGTAGTGTGAATGCAACCGGATCAGAAACCGCTCCAAAAGCAGGAAGTTAAGGACACGCAGGACATTCTGGTCAATATGTCCCTGTCTGCTCTGCGGGTTAACAGAGATGTTGTGTCGGTTATAAGAGTGGAGACACTTCATAGTAAAGTTACTGACGTACAAGTCAAAAGTGCAATGCAGTAAAAATACTCCTAGAAATACATAAAAAAAAAAAAAAAGTTACTCAAGTAAATGTAATTGAGTAAATGTAACTAAAGACGCCCTTAGCGTAGCAATTAATTCGCTAACGACGACAGAAATGTGCAGTTTGGTTTTATTTAATTAGCAGGAACACAAAAGCATGATTCAGTTCTCTGAAGCTGCAACTAACGGTTAATCCAGGGGTGCCCAAAGTGTGGCTCAGGGGCCATTTGTGGCACTTGGAATAATTGTGTGCGGCCCCTGCAGGAGTTCAAGAAAATTGGACACATTTTGTAATTGATTTGAGACGAGTTTTCTTCTTAGACAGAAAATGTAATGCTGCGTTCAGCTTCAGGTGTTGGACTCGTTTTTGACGAGCCTTGGGAGGAGAACCTTGACTTTTGCTCTCCAAATAAAACCAAGAGAGTGCCTTGTTTTTATTTCCTGAAACCAGGAGAATATTGGCATTGGGAAAAACATTTATTCATTTATTTTTTAATTTAAAAGTACTTGTTCCTTTGTAAGATTATTTCACATTTATCACTTAAGTGAAATGATCTACTTTTTAACCAATATTAAAAAATTATCTCCTTAAAACAAGCCCCTGCATCTTGCTGAAAATTTACTTAAATTAGTTTTGTCTTCAGAAATCTGATTGAAATCACTTTTTCACTTTTATTTTTTGCATTATGTACTTAAATATCAATTAAATTTGCCTTTAAGCAAATTTAATTCATAAATAGTTTTTTTATTGCCGTTTGTGAGAATAAAATGTCTGACAAAGTTTGAAATCTGAGACTGAAACTACAATTTTAGTGTCTAATGGTTGGGCTTTATATCATAAAGACATTTTTTTTAAGCAGTTTATTGATTTTGGTCACTCAAGTTATTTAGATAAATGAATGTTTTCTACATTCATAAATGATTGGCCATTTATTAATTATCTAGAGCCAAAAAAAAAAGAAAAAATAAATAAATCAGTAAAATCTGACTCATTGTTGTTCTATAGTACAATTGCCAATCCATCCATTTCATTTCCACATTTTCGGACATTTTGATTTGTTGAATTGTGGCATGTTTGGCTTTCCATACATACTGCTGCCCAAATTGCGAAAATTACAAGAAACAAAGGTTTGGAATATATCATTCTACATGTGCTGATTCTTTTTAATATTTGAGTTTCACTTTCTGAGATGACTGACAAAATATGTTACACTTTTACACAACATATTTTTTATAAATATATTGCATAATAAATTTCCCAGTACATTTTCTTTTTGATGTATTAGTAATTAGTCCTTGATACTCACATCCTTAATAAAATGCACATGTGCTGTGACTTCATCTTCCTCCTCTTTTCATTTTCTGATAAAAAGAAACTGGCTGTGCCAAGAGGCTTTCAGAGAAGCAGAGAGAAGAAGACGGGCGTTTAAGTTCAGATCCACCGAGAAATTAAGCGACACGACGAAAAGCAGAGTAAAGAGAAACTGGTGGAAGAGAGGAAGAAAAGGCCGAAGTGATAAAATCACAAAATTACAACCAGAGATTACAAATATAAGTGCAGTTTACGGAGCTTCATTATCCCCCTGAGAACTCGTCTGCATCAATATATTAACAGCCTGAGAGGCAGTAAGTGGTCCCAAATTATCCGGTTTTATTCTTAGTTCAAGAAATAAACGATCTTCTCCCTCGTTCAGAAAGCAGCTGTAGAGAAAATGAAGATTGAAGCAGATTGTTGCCTTCATTTCAGAGACTTTGTCACCATTGGCTTTGGGCAGACAGGAGATTTATGCTCGATTTATTCCAACCCGTTGCTGGAGGTTTGTCTTCTGAAAAGATCTGGAAACATTGTGACTCCTGGTGAAGTCCAGATCAGTTGAGAGCAGAAATCAGATCTACGCCTCACCTCTTCTTATTAAAAACAGAACAAAAGACACAAGCAAAACGTTTCACAAACCAGTAAATAATGTAAGAGGGGATGTTGAAGTTGCACTATGATTACAATATTTCAGTTCTGGGCAAAGAAAACTGCAAAAAACACAAGATATTACTGAAAATTTTTGGTATAGTTTTTAGTGTAAAAATCTTTGTATTCTTAAAATAAGAAAAAGTAACTTTTCAGCCAGATATTGGAGCTTGTTTTATTAAGTCAATGATCATTTAATGTTGACGAAAAAGTTCTAGTTCCACTGGTGGATTATTTAACATAAAATTAAATAATCTGCCAATGGAACATTTTTATTAATATTCAGGAATTACTTTCTTAAAATACATTCATATCTTCCTGAAAAGTTACTTACAGGTTAGTTTTTCTTATTTCAAGTTTACTAAGATATTTGCACCAGAAACTAGAGATAAAAATAACTGGTAACACTTTATGTTTTTGCAGTGAATGACAGCAGTTGTGTTTCCATTTACCTTAAAATTCTGCAAACTGGAATTACGAAAATAAATGTGCTTAATGGAAACGCAGCAAAAAAACATGTTTTCAATAAAATAAGTTTGAGCTACAAAGTTTTTCAGCTTTGTCAAAATATTCACAAAACTGCAATGGAACCTTCTTCCATCAGCAGTCATGTGATCAGGATGTTTCTACTGTTAGAAACGACAAAGAAGACGACAGGAAGTGGTTATAGGATGACGTCTTAATGACTTATTCATGTGGGAATTTACTTGCATTTCTTATTTAATTGAAACACAGCAATTTTAAAAATTTTGTCGTTTTTCATTTTTTTTGCCATTAGCAAAGTTTTGCCTACATTTTTAATGGAGACGCAGCTACGGGTCTACAGTATCAACTCAGATCTGTTGAAACACAGATTTCACAGATATATTCACACATTATTTATCCTCAGAAATAACATGTTAAAATAGTGTCTTAATGTTATTCTCTTAAAGGAATTTGTGTTGCTGTAAGGGAAAGACTAATTACAGAAAACTAATTCTTTCATGTTTAGCTCATTAAAGGTGTTGCATTTATCTCTCCTTCCTGATATTTTCTTTGCACTTCCTTCTGTGCCATTTTGATGTTACCATGGATATTCTGCAGAAAGCGAGTTTACCTATAAATACGGTATGCAAACAGATGTAAAAGCTCTGAAAGAATCTCATTATCTTTCTTACGGCGTGACGCAGGCGAAGTGATGAAGCCACGGAAAACACGTTTTCTTCTTTAAGATCAGGGTCAGAGTGAAATGACATCATTAATGAACAACCCTGACACGTGAGCCGGCGTGTTTCTGTCTCCATGACATTAAGACGGAGCGAAAACACAAAGCAGGCTGTGCAGAAAACATATTCCTGTGAAGTGTCCTCATGTTCTTGTCCTTGGAATGTTATAATGTGGCACTCCATGAACTCACTGCTCTGTACTCTTCCTTGTGGAGGCGAGTTGTTTGTTTGCAGTTCAGTTTATTTCTGCAGCTCTTTGTTTGCAGTTGATCACAAGGTGGAGGTGGCTTCCTGCTGCTCTTTCATGCTGATACCTGATCACCAGGTTGTGCATCATCCAGATTCCTGTGAGGTTGGCTGCATCTTACGGTTTTCACACCTGATAGTCTGAGAGACTCGGTTTGGTTGGGGAACAAAACTGAAACATTTGTTACATTTTCAGCTGCTGCGGTTCTCTTTGTCACTGCACTGAGTCAAACAAACCAAACCTGTTGGAAAACCTGTTCCCCTCCTGGCCTCTGGGGGGCGCTGCGTCAAGAACAACTGAAGGAAACAATCATAAAAACCTCTGAAGAAGAAACTGAGCACAACTTCCTTTTTCACAAAATTTTAACAAAAATTAAGTGGAGTCAGACTTCAGTGGCTGTAGGATTTCTCTTTTGTCTTTGGCAAAAAACCACGAGTCTCCCGCTAGAGCTAAGTTTGTTTTAGTTCTATTTACCCAGAATGCCCTGTGCTGAAGCCCCCTTCCTGCTTCAGCCTGCTTGGTGTTCACATATGGGTTGGAACCACACCAGAGTTCGCTTCAACCGAACCGAGAACAAGGTGTTCAGGTAGACTAGTTAACTTTTTCTGTCTGTATCAGATTACTAGCAATTGATACTTTAGCTTCAGATTCTCTCTTTGTATTGGAGTTTCTCAACTGCACCATGAATTTACTTGATTCTGCTTTGATTTGCTGCAAAATAATAATAATTTGCAGTTTATTTAGAAAACATTGCACACAGATTTGTTTTGTTTTATATTGTTTATCATCTAAGAACATTATTAAAGTATTTTGTAAACTTCATCCAAATTCTCAATTAGATTTTAACAAAAACGCTTCAAAAGAAAAACCACAAAAACGCCTTAAAGGTAAGAAGTTTGATGATATATCACACCTAAACAAAAAGAAAGAATAGCAATTTACTGAGGTAAAAAACGCCCCCTGATGCTTTTGACTTGATGATTTTGTTTCCAAAGTGCAAAACGTTTGGATACCACTAGCTTAACAGGACATAAAAGGAAAGAGCAAAAAGAAAATAACAAAACATGAATGAAAAAGAAAATCCAGATATTAAAAGTCTGAGTTTATTAGTCATATTCTTTGGTGAAAAGCTGCTGGAACCAAACATGTTTTCAGTGCTGATTAAAGGCGCCAGCAGTCTCTGAAGACGGTTCACGCTGGACAGTGACAGCAGGACTACACTGAGTTAATTAGGTTTTGTTACAGAACAATCTGCATTAAGACCAGCAGAGGCTGAGGAAAAAAAAACAAAAAAAAAACGTCACAGCAGTCGAGTCTGGATGGAAAAAAGATTGGCTTTATTTTTAAAAATGAATTGAGTCACTTAATCCTTAGCTGGAAACTACATTCAATAATTATGGAAGAGGATTAGTCCCACTGAAAAGAATAATAATTCTGACTTTTCTCAGAATTCTGAATTTTTCTTAAAATTCTGATTTTTATCTAGCAATTCTGACACGAATCTTCTGTGATCAAAAGTCATCGTTTTATTTTGTTTTTCTGGTGGCCCTCACCCTCTTCCGTATGCTGATCCGTTAAATGAGCTTTAACCCAAAAAGTTCAGTTCACAGCAGTTTTTCAGTAAAGTCAACGATGGAAAACGTTTAGATGCCGTTATTAGCTGGTGGGAAGTTGCGTGTAGGAGGACCTAAATGCAGACAAGGCTCCAGAGGCAGGAAGTGAGGAAAATGTATGCAAAACAAAAGCAAAGCTGCTGCAAGGCAGGGTTCTAAAAACAACGGATTAAAGAAGCAAACTTAACGGAAAATATTAGAAGAGAAAAGAGAGAGAATAAGGAAAAGCAAAGCTTCGTGTGAACAAACATTTCTTATTTCAGTGCGTTAATAAGCGATGCAGTGAGAGATCCAACCATCAACATGAGGTCACGATAAAGCAGCCGACCCGTTCGGTTCTCTGGCAGCAGGAAGAGCTGCTAACGGAAAATAGTCCAACAAAGCGCAGGAAGCAGCTGAACGCATCCATACATTTCCTGATCCACAGGCGAGACGTGACTCTGCACAGCATGGGAGATTTAAACAGCCGGGGGAAACTAAACGCTTTATGGCAGCAGAAATGTGACAACAATCAATAAAGGTTCCTAACTTTAAGATAATAATGAGTCATATATGATCACCAAAAGACTTTCTGTAATACACTTTAAATTTATTAAATTAAACCTGAAAAACCATCAGATATTCAAGACTTTTCTCTAAATAAAGAATGAATTTAACATTCACAGAAAAATCAAGATGGATGGATGGATGGATCTATATTAACTCTATACTAACATTATTAACCTAAATATTTTCACCTTTTTTCAAACTGCTGAGTTCGGTTACGTTTCATTTGATTCTAATTCAGCCTGATGGTCAATAATTCAGGTCAGCGCTGTTGGGTTTCCTAATTTACTCTCCTGCTGCTCCCTTTCTACTTTATTACCTCTCTCTCTCTCTGCTTCCTGCTCCACTTGATGTGTTGTTTCCAGCCGCCGTCTCTCGGTGGAGGAAGATGTACGCACTCAACAGGATTTAGTTAGTGTGAATTATTAATGGTGGCGGAGCAGGATGAAGGATGTTTAACGTCCTCAGCACCTACGTTCGCCTGAAGGCCACTTCGCATAGCATCTGTTAAAGTCAGCCGCTGCTGACAGGAAGGAGAGAGAACCAAGAACCGCAACAAAATCTGGATATTATTGGCGCCTAGAGAGTTAGGATAGATTTTTTGAATATTTTCCAGGATATAACTCTGTTTTCACATCCGATAGTCTGGTAGGTTCCATTGGGGAGCAAAGCTACAACATTTGTTACATTTTCAGCTGCTGTGGTTCTCTTTCACACTGCATTGTATCAAAAAATCCAAAATAATTGAAAAGCCTGTTCCTCTCCTCACCTGTGGGGGCGCTGCACAGAGAACAACTAACGGACCCTCATAAAAAGACAATGAGCGCAGCTTCCTTTGTCACAAAATGTAAACAAAAGTGGAGTAGGGTCAGTGTCAATATCAGTAGATTCTGTTTCTGCCAAAAACTTAGAAATCTTGAAATTAATCTAAAAAATATTCTAAAAAAATTTTTTTTTTGAAAATTTCTGGGTTTTCAAAACTTGTTTTTCTTTTTTACTTTTTGAGTTGTAATATGAATGCATAACATAAATATTCCAGATTTAGCCAAATAGGCTAATTTACATCAACAGTCCCTAAGGAGGTCGATGGAACGAAAGTAAAAGTAGTGCAGTAAGTGTTATAGTAAAAATAAAATATTATATATTTATATGTATATTCATACCACCACATGTACGTACAACATGCATACAAGTACTTTTTTTTTTTTTGATCACTCAATACATCATCATCATATCAATATTTTCATTATATATTATAAATCATTTATTACCTATATAATGTTTACTTTTCAAATATGCATAAAATTATGCTTCGTAATTATATTTAGAGACGGGTGACCCCTTTCTAACGTAGTGATTTCTTCTTCGTGTCTTTTCTCTCTCAGGTTCGCTGAAACCCCAGAATTGATCAGAAACTCTCGTGTGTGAAGGAAAAACTCCCAGAATGCAGCGAGGTGCTGAGTCACGGTCTGTTGTTTCTAAATCTGGATCGGTTCTGCTGTTTTGCTGCTTTAGTGTTTTTATTTCAAAGAAAAGCCCAGAAACCCTGCAGCTGCTGCTGCCTGCCGATCGATCCATTCAGCGTGACAATGCGGTGCGTTCACTGACATTTGGGTTTTATGAACTTCAGAGTGAACATGTCAGTCAGACTGCAGAGCCAGGGGGAGACTCGGCCTTTCGGGTCAGAATAAAAGAGAGAAACAAAAATCTGTTTTTAACTTAATAATGGCAAAATTATTCCTCTTTTTTTTTTTATTAATTTTATTTTTTATATTTACATATTTCAAATAAATGTTAAAAATACTTGCGTTGTCTCTGACTGATATTTAACACCATTTAAGTTCCGATACTTAAAAAAATTAAGAGAAAAGGAACAGTAATGTACATTATGTTTCCAAGCTATACTAAGAAAAATAAAATTAAATTACAAGTCATAATATTATGAGAACAAAGTCGATATAACATGAGAATAAAGTCAATATTTTTGATATTTTAGTAGACTTTAAATAGGACAAACCTAAATTAAAAGTAAGTCTTCAGCAAGATAAAAGTTACTTTTAGGTCGATATTTCTTGATATTGATTTTTTTAAAACGTAGTTCCTCTGTTAGATGTTTTTGCTTAAAATCGAAAAAATGTCTTGTTATAAGTTGATTAATCTGCCAGTGGAAGTTGTGCTTTTTCTTCAATATTAAGTAATTAATATGACCTAAAAGAAACTTTTATATTTTGCTGAAAACTTACTTTTAAGTAAACTTTCTTTTCATTAAATTTCACAAAGATATTTACACTAAACAGTAGACAATAGTTCTGGGTAATACTTTATGTTTTTCAGTGTGAAAAAAGTGTCACTCTACTTGCCTTATTAAACTACGGGGATATAATTTCCACATTTTTGTGAGGAAGTTGCGCTCAGTGGCTATAGCGCAGTGCATTCTGGGTAAATAAAACCAAAACAATCGCTTGAGTCTAGCGTTAGCGGGAGAAATGGCTTGCGGTCGTTAACCAAACACTGAAATCTGATGCTACTGCATTTTTGTTAACATTTTGTGTGCTCTGTCTCTTCTTCACGGGTTTTGTAATCGTTTATTTTCATTTTAGGGTTAGAAAAATAACCCCCGCAACTTTCACGTCCTGAAAATGCATCCATTGTTTTCTGCTTGTCTGGGTCGGGTAACTTTGAGTCCAAGTCTCACCAGAAAAGAGTGAGAGACTCAGCTAAAGAAAAGTAAAGTAAATAAATAGCAACACTAAGCTAATTACTGCAAAAAAAAAAAAAATGTGACCAGTTATGATGAAATTAATGGGAACCTGTGCCTAATGTGTCTTCTTTCAATTATTATTCATGATGTCAGAAATTAAATTGAGAGAAGGTAGACCATATGGGGTTGTGTGCACGAGTCACACCATCCAGGATAATTTCCTGAAGATGCTTCTTCCTATTTAGATTGGCTGGATGTGGGCATTAATTATTATATCATCTGTTATATTTAAATTGAAAATCTGCTACACCTACATGTTTATATTCAGACACACTGAGAAACTTTTCTCCTTCTCATTATTGGACTTTTTCTACATTCGTGGAAGATGGTTCTGTTTACATTTGCTGGAATGTCAAACTTTATAAATTGTTTTGTAAGCCTTCCAGTCTGATAGATGTCATTGAGGGTTCATTCACAGCAGCCATGTTTATCCCGCTTTAATTAAATTCTACTGTTTTTGTTTAGAAAGTTTAGTTTGTTTGGGGATGTATGAATGTTTAAGTGAACTCTGATGTGGACCAAAAAAGTTAACACTGGTCTCGGTCTGGTTAAAGTGAACTCTGGTGCCGTTTGAATGCATATGTGAATGTCAAGTGGACCATATACCGCTCCGAAAACAGGAAGTGGACTACACACAGGGCATTCTGGGAAAATACAACCAATACAAACAAAATGGAGAAATGGCAACAAGAGAAATCCTACATCTTCTTAAATCTGACGCTACAACGTTTTTGTTAACTTTTTGTGTGTGTTCAGTGTCTTCTTCAGAGGTCTTCGTGTCATTTCCTTCAGTGGTTTTTGGTGCAGAGCCCCCACAGGCGAGGAGGGGAACTGGTTTTTCACTTAGCTTGGTTCAATGAGAAAGAGAACCTCAGCAGCTGAAAATGTAACAGATGTTGCAGTTTTGGTCCAAATTCAAACCAAGTCTGTCAGGTGTGAAAATACCCTTAGTTTGTTTTTGTTTTTTTTAACCTACTTCATGTTGACAGGCAGGTTCGGTTTAAATATTTTGATTCAGATCTGGCAGTAATCAGGACTGGGTAAAGTTAGTGAATTTTTACCATAAAGTCTGGGTAATTCAACTTAACTCATAGTTTTTAAATGCAGGAAGTATATTTTCCTCACTCAGTTTCATTAAAATTGAAGATATGAAATATTTAATATGCACAAAAACAAAAGGCTAAATATATGATTTTCCATTCAGTACTGGTTCAATTTATCTTTGTTTGTCATGAATGTACAATGGCAGTGAGATCATACTGTTAAATTATTTCTTGAATTTATAAAAGGTAAAGGAACCCTGAATGTTTCTATCACTGTTATGAAAGATGTAAAAGATGCAAATACAATGACACTGTGCAGCAAAATGAAATATTTATCATTTTCAGTATCTTAACATCCTTCAGGGATACAAAGAGCATAACATCGGGGTTTACGTCATCCTTAAAGGTTTCCTTGTTACTTATTTAAATATTTGCAGAACTAAACAGTTTGATTTTGCCACTTTTCTCACCTCGGCATACATTCAGCGGTTACCCTCAGCACGCCGACAGGGCAGATTATTTAAATAGAAGCTGAATGCAGTCGCCCACACATGAGATCTGCAGGAGAACGGTAGATGAAAGGTTGCTGACAGGTGGTCGCGCACTCTGAGAGATTGAATTTGGTTCAAGAGGTGATTCAATCTAGCTGAGAGCTGGCAAAGAAGAAACAATCTAAACAATTTAATTCATCAGCATAGTTTTTCTATGCAGGGTTCTCTGTAACAGAAGATTGATTTTCTTTTTGAAAACAGGTCAGTAAGAGAATGAACTTCTATTTCAAAGACTCGGGTAGAACTTTAGCAGGTAGCGTCAGAGAAGCTGAAGAGTTTGTGGTTATTAATCAGGAGTGTAACACAACGCTGCTGCTGCTGCACATTGAATCAGAATGAATTTCTGATCCTTCCTGGTGTTGTGTACACATATTTACTTGTATCTAATCACTGATTCATGACTCTGGGATGAACATATTTACCTGCTGCTGCCTGGAGACCATTAACATTCAGACATTTCCAGCAGCCAGATGGTTCGTTTAGTGGTTCGGTTTCGACTTCACAGAGCCGACAAGCAAAAGAGCTCAAAAACAAAATAAGCTGCTGTAATCTGCAACCAGCAGGAGCAGGAGATTTGTTGCAGTTTAAAAGCAAAAAACTGACCCAAAGGAGGTGCTCAGGTACAAAACACTGACAGTTTCGATCCATGAGTCGTTTCCAATCATCTGTGGGATGTTTCATACGATCAACCAGCGTTTTAAGGAAAAGTTCAGTGATCTGTTACAAAAAAGTTAAACATTTTTTAAATATTTAAATCATTTATTCTCTTGTAATTTTGAGGAAACCATTAAAGTTTTTCAATTTTAATTTTGGGACACTTAATTTTTGTTTTTTTTATTGTGTAAAATTAAACTATATATGAGATTTGAGCATTTTATGGCCATTTGTCTCCATGTTTCGTGATCCTTGTTGCAATATTTCAAAAATTAAGTGTCCCAATAATTCAAAACTACTCATATTCTTCCTTTTTCTCGCTCTCGGTGTCGGCTGCGCTACACAAAGACCCGTTGCCATAGCAACTGACTGACAGCAGCTCCGCTGGCATTTCAGTTTACAACGTAAAGCAAACAGGCAAACATTTCCCACACAAAGAACAGAACATGTTTGTTACAGAATTAAATTGTCAAGCTTGATGTTTATTTTACTGTTATTAATAAGTGATCGCCTGAACACAGCGGTGGTAGATTAGCTACCGCTGCGATTAGCTAAACTAACAGAGCGATGGTGGATTAGCTAATTTAAACTCCTGCTCTACTGATGATCAGTCAGATCGTTACATCAAACATCGAATTCCACAGCACATCTATATCTTAACGTTGACAAAGTCAAGCTAGCATAACTTCTTTCTCCCTCGCTATTTTTTAATTTTTAAACTTTTTACTCACCTTTCTGTAGACAATTAGCGAAGCATTCCGTATTTTCTTCTTTCATATAATCCATACATTTAAGATTTAGTGTGTTATGTTGACAACTTGTCAGCTAAAGCCAATGGTAGTTATTGCCTGTGAGCAATTTTTTGCATCTTGCACACGTGATGTCACGTTGTGGTTCAAGTTTATCAGTATTAATGTGTTTACCGATATGAAAAAAACATATCGGTAAACACATTTACCGATATGTGAATAAAATTGTTAAAGAGCAAATTGACCCAGAGTCTTTGTTTTTTACGTTTCTTCTGAGCTCTTTGAGTGGAGAACTCCAACAGACCAAAGCAGTTTGAGGGTTAGCTCTTCCAAATTCAAGGCAATCATCACCAATCAACAATAAGGGTCAACAGAAACCTCTGAATCTGGAATAATCTGCCCGTCAGGTAGCCTCTAAGTTCAAAAGGCCATCTCTGGTTGACAAAATTATCCATTTTCCATAGCAAAGAGTGAGCTTGTGTGGACAATCAGCTGAAATGAGCTTTCTGTTGACTTACTCTGGGGATAAAATGAGGAGCATGGTTAAATCTCAGAGCAAAGTCGCTGCTTCTCCAGCTTCAGGGGTGACCAGCTCTAGGAATTTAGGCATCTGTAAGCAAAGCTCCAGGAAGAAATGCCTTATGGCTGGCTTAAAAATAAATCTTTGGAATCCCGCCACAGGGACAAGAAAGGTCAAATGATCTCAGCTTGGATAATCGGTAGAAGACGGATGGATAAAACAATAACACCATAAGCAAATATTCATCTCCTAAAGTGTTTTTCCTTTGGCTTAAAGCAAACGTCTAAATACAACAGAGCAAAATACGTTGGGGGGGAAGGAGTGACCTTATTTCTACGGAGCTGTTGGTGCATTTGTCCACATAGCAAGGAGTCTAGAAGGTTCTCAACTGGGAGGGAGTCTGTAGATCTCAGAAGAGAAGTACAAACTGCAACGCTTTTGTATTGTTACCATGGAAACCTGACATATCTGTACACAGTTCTCAAGTGACGACACACTTCTGGGAGCTCTGTAGCCGAGAGGTATCCGTAACTGACTGTCATGGCAGTTGCTATGGATCTGCTTGGTGTACGCTCTCTTCGTGTTCACTAAGCAGTGAACTATGTCATAGTAGGCGATTGGAGGCAGATTGTCCACATCCACTGACATGTTTCCATTCTCTGTCTCATGCAGGTCGATCCAGGCAGCAGGGATTATGTCGGTATATGTTTCTTGCACATTGGTCAACGGTGTCAGTGTTCTTTCTTTTTGTTGGTCTTGAAGTCATGGATCATTTATGCTTTGCCTACCAAGATGGCGGTTCAGTGGTGCGGATCACTTTTGGTTCGGACTTGTGGGAACTATAAACCAGTTTTTACATATCTTCTGTTTGGTTTCAATCCCAGATCCAAATCCTCCAGAGGTAATTGAACAACAAGACAGCAGTCACTACAGTGACCTCTGAATTCGGTTAAATGATTGTTTTCTCGAGAAAATTGGTTTCCCTTCTTGTCAAGTAGTTTTGTTCTTTGTCCTTGGTTCGCTTTGGGTTTTGACAGCTGCTTCCCCGTTTGATTCTCCGTTCTTTGGACGGCAGCATTGCGACGTAATGTCAGAGAAAACCTTAGGCGTATCTTCTGAGAAGAAAATATTCCTCCATTTGCTTCCCCAAATATACGCTATTCCAGCTTTGAATTGAGAACAGGAAAACAACAGTTTAAGAAATATACATATAATTTCAGCCCCTGAAGTTCGATTGTCCTCAAAGGCTGTTTCCATGGCGACCGAGATCATCTCACTTTATGGCAGCCAGTGCATTAATCTGAAGCTTGAAGACCAAAGCACCAGTACTAGCATTAAATAAGTGTTTAAACTGCAGGACAAGTTTTGATCCAGTAGGAAGGTTTTTTTTTTTTTGACATGAGATCATTAAAATGCAGAAGGAGCCACAAAGCGCGGGGATCATGAAAGCAAACACGTCCAAGCAGCAGAAATAGTCGATATTTAGAGCCAAGGCATCAGTGGTGTTTGCATAATGTGAACGAGTTCGATGGTGGTGTGTCATCTTTAATTCCTACCGCAGAACGTTGGTTTTTCAAAAACAGTTGGAGACGTTTGTTAAGGTCGTCGCTCGTCTTCTTGAGCGTCTCAATCCCACAAAATCTTAAGTTTTTAGCTTCCGAGCTACAAAAGTGATGCTGTAATGCCCGCTTCCAAGATTCAAAGTCATCTGGAAAAACCACTCTGATTGGGAAATAAAAAAAGATGCTTCTAAACTCTTTCTATGATGCGGTATTAGGGTCATTGTAAAAAAAACAAACAAAAAAAAGAGAGTGAGGGAGATACCACATTTTTGCCAAAAAGGCTGAAATTTTTAAGCTAATCTCTAAAATTCTCTAGAAATTTGTGAAATTTCTGAGTTTGGAAAGTCAAAAATTTTCCAGAAAAAAAATCTGAAATTTTGGAATTAATCTCAAAAATTTTTGAGAAAAAGAAAAACACATAAAAATGTTTGACTTTTGGTAATAAATGAGGTTCAAAAGTTTAAATTTTTCCAAGTTCTTTTCTTGAAGATTTGTGAGATTAATCTCAAAATTCCAGATTTTTTTCAACTTTTCAACCTCAGAAATTTACAAAAAAACATTTTTCGACAAATTTTGAGATTAATCTCAAACTTTGAGATTTTTCTAGAAAATCTTTGACTTTTGAAACTCTGTTTTTCTAGAAATCATAACCCCTGAAACACAAATACAGCTCTCTACAAACATTTACATAAAAGAAGTGTGATTTGTATCACTGAACTGCGTACAGTAACTGCATTCAGACATATTTTTAAATTTATTGATACAAATTGAGCAAACAGTGGCGAAAACAACAGAAATAACAATTCCCGTAATACAAGACATTTTTATCGCAATAATTAATTGGAATTTGTTGTGACAACAATTAATCAAAATAATCATCAAAAAAGATAATCACGATAAATGAATGTGATTATCGCACACTTAGTTTTTTATTTCACCTTTTTATGCATCATAGATCTCATTTATTAATTTTCATTTTTAAGAGAGACCTGGTCAGATTTGTGTTTTAGTTGAATTGCACAGCAGGTTAAGTGGAAAAAGTTCTGAAATTATTGGTCAATCAAAAAAAGTTTTTGGGGGGTTTTTTTCATATAAAAAAAATAAACGTTTTCCACTCATTAGTGGTTTGCCTTACAGGTTTGTGCCTCAGCAGTGACAGATGCAAAAATAGGAAATAAATATGACCCCTTTTAATGATATAAACACCGACTGACTCGTTCCTCCACCATTATAACAGACCCAGAGCGGCTGCATCACCGAATGCCAGAACAGGCACCATTAACGGCAGAGCTGTTGATGTTTTCCTGCATAATGGAGACGTTTTTATGCTGAAACCTGAGTTATTATTATCCCACAGGCTGCCTTGGAAGACAGGAGCAGCCACTCAGACTGTACTCTTACTGCCAGCAGGTAGGAGCATCAGACGCGCTTAAATGTCAGATGTAAATGTGATCCAGTTTAATCAGATGGAGACACAATTGAATTTACAAGCCGTATATCAGTGTCAGGAGGAGAGAGGTGTGAGGAAGTGAAACAGTATCAAACACGGCCCAGTTAAACGCAGACGAGCTCCCACCGCTTGCAGCTGCGATCAGACTGGAGTCAGGACAGATTAAGTAGCTGTGTCACTTAAACCCTGCGGAGGCTGGAAATGCCAAACTAAGCATGGCATTTGAATCGCTGTCAGTCTTTTGCTCTACCTCCAACACTTTCCCTGCCTGGAGAGTCGCTGTCACATGTGAAATCACCGAACGATTCAAAACTGAGCCGGTTTCACGCACAATGAGTTCAGGAAGGAGACGCAGGAACCAATCAGCTATCTGACCATCTGACGATTACAGAGCTAACGAAGTAATTAATTGGTCTGTCTCTGCTCCGTGGCCCGTGGTCAGATCTGCGGCTGGAGGACGTGAGCGCCGTCAGGCGTGACGCGGGGAGCTTTGCTGGCTTCCATGTTCTGTAGCTTTCTGTGGGAAAATTCAAAACTTTGAAGAGGCAGGACTATGTGTTTCAGGTAGATAGTAGCATTTTATAGCACAATCAAGTAACTGTTAACTTCAGCCATCAAAATGCTCAATCAGTCAATCAGTCAAGTTTATTTGTGTAGCCCATTTCAGGAACGAGGCCGTTCAAAGGGCTTTACATCATAAAAACACACAAAAACATACAAAGTTGTCAACAACTGTTTCAGTGATTGTTTCTGAAGCAGCTCTAAACAGGTGGGTTTTTAGTCTAGATTTAAAGGAACTCAGTGTTTCATCAGTTTTGCAGTTTTTCATGTTTGGTTCTGGTTCTGGGGATGCAGAGCAGAACCAGAACCAGAAGACTTTAGAGGCCTGGAAGGTTGATACAACAGCAGATCTTCAGTGGATTTTACTGCTAAACTGTTCAGAGATTTATAAACTAACAACAGTATGTTAAAGTCTGTTCTCTGAGCTGCAAGGAGCCACTGGAAGGACTTTACGAATATGTATCAAATATGACTTAAAGGAAATTTTACTTCCTGATTTAATACCTTGAAATAGGGCCTCTGTCTCTTTAAAAACTCATACTTATTCTGAAAACTCCGCCTTCAGGAAGTCATCTCAACATGGCTCCTCTATTAACCCTTTAACAACGTCTCCAGCAGAGTTTCACTGAGAAGTAGCTCCTTTAATGAACTCAGCACATGCACAGTTCCGCCAGGTGTTTGCTAATAACTGCTGGCTAGTCTGAAGGAACTGAGTTGTAAATTGCAGCTCTGAAGAGGCGGGGCTAGGTCCACCCAGGTGTTTTGCACAACTGGATGGTTGCCAGGGAAATTAAAGGATTTCTCAAACATGCATGACAGAATCAAGGCAACATTCCAAGTATGTCTCTGATGAGGGAATAACATTATAACATGACGTAAAGCTGAAAGAACAGACACGATATCTCCTGAATGAGTCAACACTGCAAAAACACAAAATCTTACCAAGTATCTTTGGTTTAGCAAATATCTTAGCACGCTTAAATCAAGACAAAACTAAATTAGAAGTATCTTTTTTGGCAAGACATAGGATCTTATTTTAGATCAATAATTCCTTAATATTGATGAAAAAGGTCTAGTTAATCTGGTAGATTAATTCGGTTCTAACATGGAAAAATGTCGACATTCATACAGGTTTATTGACTCTAATGCAAACAGCATGTTAAGCGATGCGACTCTGTGTGGGTGTTTTGATCGCCGTCATTTTGCTTCATTTGTAAATAATTGCCACTGCACTCACTACCTACAAAGAGAATTTTATTTAGACTGTTGATTTATCAATCTCGGCATTAATCAGGTTTCATTAAGTAGAGCTCTAAGCTCAATGACCTGTGGGGATAAATTATCTGACAGGACGAAGATGGTTCCTGAAACTGTCACAGATTCCTGCGTTCAATGAACAACCAGAACACTTACTTTAATTGGACACAACCTGAGCAGACGCATCACAGCTGCTCTGTTATCTAATGCAGGAAGCTGTCACTGTTTATAATTCAGCACATTTCTTGTTCTGCAGAGCAAAACACATCTGCAGGATTCCATCTGCATCAAAAACACACCTCTGGAAAAAACGTACATAACTCAAAACTGGGTGATCTGTGATTTCTACCACAAATTTAAAGCATAAAAATTCATTCTCAATCAGGAACAAAATTCTAGTACTTGTTGTTGCAGCAGGTGTTTACGGACGAAAAGAAAGTCCCTGTAGACCATAACAGCATTTTGGATAAACAAACAAGAAAATATCCTTCCCTTTGAAAATCCATATCTCAGCCAGACTTTCTAACAGAAACACTATTCAAAGTTTAAATGGTTCTCAAAAAGTTAATCTTTTACTGACTTAATTAGCATTTTGATACTTTTTGCAGTTTTTACAAAATCACCTTTTACGTTTTATGATTTTTTTTTCCAATGTTTTCACACATTGTTCAGTGATGATGTCACTCACTCTATAGTCTGAGTGAAATATTCAAAAGCTTTTCTTATTCAAACTACTTCTCTATCCGCAGTTTCATCTCCACGTTAATAGTTTATACATTAAAAAGTAGGGATTTTGATCTACTTTCACCCAGTGTGTCTCTCATTGATGTGGGACTTGCAGTTTTTTGTCAAATCAGCCCAGAGTACATAGAGCGCACACTCAAACTCTCATTCACTCACTGTTTTTCAGCTCAGAACTTGTCTTGCCTCTTTAACCTGTCATATCTCCTCCGTAAAACAACATGAATCCATAAAACTTTACATGCGTGTCACCAGAACGTTCAGACACTCAGAGTTCAAGAATTGTTTCTTTCAGACTTACAGTTTTCTGTCAGTGACTGTTTTTGTTTCTTGACTGTTTTTCTGCTGCTGCACCCAGGAAACCAGGGAATCAGAGGGAAATTGAAACATGCAGTTTCTGACAGCACTTTCAGATGTTTTCCCTAAACTTTTATCATTTCTTCTTCTATCTGAGATGCGTTTCTTGCATGTTAACTGCATATGCATGGAAGGAGATATTTATATGGTGATGTATTATCTCTACTTCCTTTAGAGAGATTCTCATTTTCACTGCTAACACACTAAATCTTGCCAAGTACTTAGTCTAGTACACTTGAAATAAGGTAGATCTAGCTAACAAGTACATTTTCAGCACTTTATAAGAGCTTGTTTTAAGTCAACAAATCCTTGATATTGAGAATGTACTAGACATGAGTGAAATAATCTGTTAGTGCAACAAGGCATTTTCCTGATGTTATTAGTTGAAATATCTTGTTCCACTTGCAGATCATTTTATTTATAACTGGTACGTTTTCATGGATAATAGGGAGTTATTGACTTAAAATAAGCTCCTATATTTTGCTCTAAAGTTACTTGTGAGTTTGTTTTCTCTTATTTCTGGTGTACTAGAAACTGGACCAAAATTACTTGGTGTAATTTCATATTTTTGCAGTGTAGGTGTTGTGCATCCTCTTCCTCTTCTTGTTTTTCTTCTCCACCTTATTTCCTTAAAGCTGTTTAATTTTACCTCCTGCTGGGTTTCTTTCCTCACCAGCATTAATTTCCCCCCTCTGCATACAATATTTTGAACTATTGTTACATCTTGTCAGGGCGTTTCATTTTCTTGCATGTTTATTCAGGGCTGCCTTCCTGAGCTGCTTCATTGTGTTGCTCTGTTTTTCCTCATTCTTCGATCGTCTGTTTTTGTGTGTTAATTAAGTTCTGGTACTGCTCAGTCTGCAGTGTTTGGTTTGTCTCGCTGCTTAACCTGAGAGCGTTATTAAAGTTTGCTTTTGTTTTTCTAACCTCTCCATGTGAAACTTGAACCCTGTGCTCGAGTTCTGCTGCTCTAAAACAATTCAGTGATTCTGGAGAAGTGGGACAAAATGGGTTTACATTTTTTTTTAATTATTCCTCAAGCTTATGTATACAAATATGACAAATAATGTTTTGAAATGTAAAGATGCCCAGGTGCAGGCTCCCAGTTGCAACATTTTTTTGAACATAAAATTTTTATGACCCAGAACTTGGTCATCACCATCTGACAAAAATAAATATAAAATACTTTTTTAATGACCCCATTAGTGATATTTTTACTCAGTTTTGCAGACAAATGCTTCTCAAGAAACAAAAGATATATTATTTAAAACAAAAAACAACATAAATCCCATTTGACAGAGTCGACGCAGAAGGTGGTGACAAACTAAGCGAGGAAAAAGAAATACTTCATACATGTGAAGTGATGCTATTGATGTAAAATACGTTAAAATGAACAAACTGCACACTTGAGTGAGATTTCTCAACGCTATCACTGAAAGAGTCAAACCGTCAGTTTAAAAACTCTGATGAAGTTGACAAAATGCCAAACTACCTCAATTTATACGATGTTGCTCTGAAGGCGGCCATATTGTAGCTCATCGGGTCCATGAAACCTTTATAGTTTACTAAAATTAAGCATTAATTTCACAAAATTCCATCAAAATGTTGTAAATTATCGGTTTTGGTGTTGCCACATCATGGTTGTGACGAACAACTTAGGAATAAAGCAGAAGAAAAAACTAAAGAATAACATGAGCTAACTGTCATAATATATTATCTTAGTATTCCTTTAATTGTTTTAAACTCTTATAAAGTGTTCAGTTCTGCTCCAGGACAAGGGATTTTAAAAAACACCATCCACCTACTACAATGTTTAAAATAAAAAAATTATTCAGCAAACACCAGGAAAACATACATTGTTGTGCTCACAAAGCCCAGGTAACCAAACACAACCAACCAGGTCCAAGGATATGACACGTGTATTATGATAGCAGGCTGCTGTAAATGAAAGGATGATGTTGTTGTGATGCTCACCTTTTAAAACTATATCTTTAATTATCATGCAGCAGCTGTCATGGACAGACTTCAGGGGTCGTTTGTCCATCTGGACTCAACGTTCAGCCAACAGCTGAATGGAGATTCTCAATCTTTATACCAGGCAAAACGTTCGTTACTGTACTGTTCATGTTTCTACAAATAAAATGTCACATCAATAATGATTTGTTTCAATAAACTTTTTGATTTCATGTAAGTTGTGATCGATCAATTATAGGAATAATCAATTTCAATAAAATGAAAAATTATTTATTTTATACATTTTATATATAATAAATGTAATTATTTATTTAAATTATGTTCATTTATTTATTTATTTTATTAAAATCAATTGTTTCAATAATCAATAAATTCCAATTTATTGTTTCAGCCCTACATAAAAGCAAAAATGTTTATTGAAAAAATAGCAATTTAAAAAACGCAGATGTGACAATTTCTGTACATAATCTGAAGACTGGAATCGACTTGACTTTTTTATTTGTTTTGTTTTGTTGGCGTTAGGTCATTTTAAGTCCTGAAGTTGAGCTGGGATTTCTGTTTTGTTTTACCCCTACATGGTGACACTTGATTGGCCAATAATCACTGATGATGTCACACTCAACAGATTCCAGCCATTCCAAATAGATTAATAAAATGAGAGCAAGAGCGTAGCATTTTAATTTTGCGCTTCTCTGTTGCATGATTACAACTATTTTTGAAAAAAAAAAATAAAATAAAACATTATCTGAAAATGTTCTAAAAACCAATTAAATATTGTGAAAAAACATTCTACATTTTAAGAAAAACATGCTGAAAACAGTTTTTCTAAATCAATCTGGCAGCACTTCTTTTCGGTGTTTTTTGTGTACATTTTTTCTGGCAGTGTCACAGCGCCACCGATTGGCTTGGCATATTTATTACACCATTTTCTGTGGCGCCACGTCCTGTCGTGTGCGCGCACATTTTTTTCTTAATTGTTTATAAAAAATATACTGTGCTCATCTCCATGTGCACAGGGCCTTATTGCTGCTTAGACTTGACATATATAAAGGACCAGATTTTATCTAATGTTCTTGTTCTGACTAATGTCCTGACTCTGTGTGAGAAAGAAACGGATCTGAGAGATGATGCTCTGGATTTCCTGGTTCATTTAAGCTCCAACGTTCACCTCTGGTCATGAGAGATGGGTCTGAATGACAAAAGTAGATCTTTACTACAAAAGGCTGAAGTGAGCCTCTTCTGTTGGGTGTCTAGACTCTGCCCTAGATAAGGTGAGAATCCCTCGGGGAAGCTTGGAGCAGAACGGACCTCCAATTCGCGCTGAATGCTGTGTTTCGACCCAGTTCATCCAGGGAAAGAGAGAAGCAACACTGCACCAGATGTAAATTGAAATATGATGAAACACACAATCTACTGTTCACAGAGAAAATAGAACTTCTACTTCAAACATCAAACAAAAAGTCTAATTTTATTCTTACAATGACCAGTGATGGAGAAAGTACTCAAAAAATATACTTAAGTAAAAGTAGAAATACACAGACAAAAATGTACTCAAGTAAAAGTAAAAGTACCACATTAACATTTTTACTTAAGTAAAAGCAAAAAAGTACTGGCTTTTAAAAATACTTAAGTATTAAAAGTAAAAGTACTTGCTGAATGCTTTACCTAATCGCTAATACAACATCATTAAGTGTACATATCGTATTTAATTTTAATACCTCAGTAATGTGCCATTTTAATGAACAATGTCACGGATAAAGCATCTTTTTATTGTGTTTACTCTGTAACATAGTTACATAATCACATAGATATGTGATATTATGCTTCATAATTTCAGGGATGGAAACATCCCGTCTCCTGTCCTAACACAGCGTGAACTTCACTTTTTTGCCACTAGTGGCATTTATTTTTAAAGAAATCCAACAGAAAGGGGATGGAAAGAAGGTGGGTAGGGAACTGCATGCCACACGTAGTAGTGTTGTAGTCAAGACCACCGAAAGACACCAAGTCAAGACCAAGACCGGCACCCAGTGCTACATGACACCATAAAATTAAGTGTACCAATCAAAATTGCTTCTCAAATTGACCTGAAAGATCCACATTCCCATAAAACACCTAGATATTAAATATTTAGAGCTGAAATAAATTTAACCAATCTAATTATGAATTCAAACTCTTCTTCATTCTGCTTTGCTTCCATTTCTGTGCCACAATCCGTGGAGGTCTCCTGCCAACCCTAAAAAGACAACGCCCTGGGCGGTTGCCCATATTGCCCATGTCAGAAACCACAACTGTTTGCACTAACGGTAAACAACGCTCAACAATGAATACTGACTATGGTGCAACAAGCAAGAAGTAACCAAGCAGAAGGAGCACCATGACTGGTCTTGTTTTATTTATTCGCCAATTAAATAAATCTATATATTTTTTAATTAAATAAAATAATAATAGCTACTGCAGTGTAAGCAGAGAATCACGAGAACAAAGAACGGCTCTCAGTGAGACTCCAGTCCTATAGGACTTAGTAAAGATCCGTCCAGAAGAATCGGATCGTTTGTTAATGTCACTTCACTATATAGCAGACTCTGGTCACAACGGTGTCCCGTATATGCGACCCCTCAGTCAACACCTTCACACAATAATTCAGCATGAGTGACAACGTTTTTTCATCGCAGATGCAACACTTCTGTACAGCTAGCTTGGCTAACATCACGTCCACAGAGTTTACCTTTCTTTAAGCTTCCTTTCCAAGTGACGATAAAAGTTGGACGAAGCGCTGCTGATTTTACATGTCGCCAAATCTTATGATTTATGTAGCGGATTCTATTACTGACATAGACAGACATCTTCTCCCGCTCAAAGGAAACCACTGCATGTCTTGGAGCTGGAGTGCGAGTGAAAGAGGGAGGCGATGGCTAACAACAGACACAAGTCACGTTATTGTTTTGATTTTACAGCGCCACCTTAAGTCCCTGAACTTCACATTTTAACGTAAATGTGACTTGGTTGTAACGAGTAACGCAATGGTTTTGTAGAAATGTAATGAAGTAGAAAGTACAGATACTTACTGTAAAATGTAGTGGAGTAAAAGTGAAAAGTATCCATTATCAAATCTACTTAAGTAAAGTACAGATACACAAAAATTGTACTTAAGTACCACTGACAATGACTAAGCAAGAATCACAAATTACACTTAAGTCAACACCAAAGAGCAGTGAGAGACTTTAAGGTGTTTTCACCTGATAGTCCTGTAGACTCGATTCAGATGGAGACCAAAGTTGCAACATTTGTTTCATTTTCAGCTGCTCAGGTTTGCTTTCTCACTGCACTGTCAAACAAACCAAACCCTTTTAAAAAACTGTTCCCCTCCTCGCCTGTGGGGGCGCAGCACCAAGAACCACTGAAAGAAACAACACAAAAACCTCAGAAGACACTGAACCCAACATCTCCAGATGTTTTCATGTTGTTTCCTTCTGTGATTCTCGGTTCAGCGCCCCCACAGGTGAGGAGGTGAAAAGGTTTGTGAAATATTTTGGATTTTTCGACAGTGCAGTGAGAAAGCGAGCTGCAGCAGCTGAAAATGTAACAAATATTTCAATTTTGGTCACTAATCGAACTGAATCTACTGGACTATCCGGTGTGAAAACAACCTAAGAAACTAAACACAAAGAAATGAACTTGTATGGCAAAACACTAATGCCAATAATGAGAGCAGAATTTGGCAATACATATAGAGCATTAATGAACAAAGAAATGATTAAAACACACAATATTGAGTCCTGAAACATAATGGATGGATGGATGGATGATTGTATCTTGTTAGCATCTCTCTGGTTATTTCTGTTTTTCAGCTGTGATGAAGACACATCTCTAAAGACCACAGCATTGATTTTATGTCTGAAATTAAGAAGCAGTTTTCGACTCCTTTTCTTCTTCTTCTTCAGCAAAACTCTGGGCTTTCTCCATGGACAGAATAATAACGGATCATTTGTCCTACAGAGAGCCGTAACCATAAAATCGTTATTCTTTGTCACTTATTAAATCCACACAGCCTCACCACTGAGGGTTTTCTGATTTATTCATGTATGTAAAGGCTTAGCAAACTTTTTGTTTTCTGTTGTTTTGTTTGTTAAGAGCTGGGATTAAAAATTTAAATATGTTCATTTGAATCACCAATGAGGGCACATTAGCATAAGAAAATGTGTGCAGGTGAGGAGGGCTCTCGAACGCAGCGGCTTCTGTTCAACACGGCCTTTTAAAATGACGGACGCTGACGATGAGCAAAAACGTGCAAATTGGAGGAGCAGGAGATGATTTCATTGTACATCTAAACTCAAACCATCCATCAATTTTCTGTAAATCCTTGTCCTAGTGAGACTGCTAGGACTGCTTTTGGACTGCTGGCGCCTATCTCCAGCTAACGTTCCGGACGAGAGGTGGGGTCACCTGGAGAGGTAGCCAGTCTGTCGCAGGGCAACACAGAGACAGACAGGACACACAAGAATGCACACACACACACCTAGGGAGAATTTAGAGAAACCAATTAACCTGACAGTCATGTTTTTGGACTGTAGGAGGAAGCCGGAGAACCGGGAGAGAACCCACCATGCACAGGGAGAACAAAAGACCCCGGGCCGGGACTGTGCAGCCCTAAGCTGAGGGCTGCTTAGCCTATTTCACAAACCATCTAACCTTAAATCCATCCATCCATCCATTTTCTGTTCACCCTTGTCCCTCAATGGGGTCGGGAGGTGCTCGTGCCTCTCCAGCAAGCGTTCCGGGTGAGAGGCGGGGTCACCCTGGACAGGTCACCAGTCTGTCGCAGGGCAACACAGAGACATACAGGACAAACAACCATACACTCACACCTAGGGACAATTTGGAGAGGCCAATTAACCTGACAGTCATGTTTTTGGACTGTGGGAGGAAGCCGGA
>CAEGAE010012425.1:0-15470 GCA_903067095.1 Girardinus metallicus | reverse complement strand
GATACGCAGATCGGTAGGCAATTTGGGGTTAAGTGCCTTGCCCAAGGGCACATCGATATGGGGCAGGAGGAAGCTGGAATTGAACCTACAACCTTCCGATCACAAGACAACTACTCTTCCCACAGAGCCACAGTCGCCCCACATAACTCGTAACTTCATAGTGTATGTAAACGAACCACACCACCAGTCAGTCACAGACAGATCTTTATCATCCAGACAATTAGTGAAAAATACTGCATTCACTGGGATGAAGTTTCCTGGGGAAGCCCTGCTGTCTCATGAGCTTCTCAGGTAGAGTGAAAACAATTTGAAATCTAAATCTGCCAGGGGCATGAATAATTTTCAGCTTTACTGTACATTCACACTTGGTATAGACTTAGGAGTGTTATAGCCCGAAAGCCAAGGAAAGTGGTGCAGGGGTTCCCATGGTTTCTGAAAAGGATGTGAGGAAAATGTGGGCAATCTCATTGGGTTTTTACAAATTTTTTTTCCAAAAACTATTTTGCAATCTCTTTTTAATACGGTACGGCCCTAGAGGGAATTTTAACTTTTGTAAAAAAATATTTTATTTACACATTTGTTGAAACTCTCACAATATATCGTGACAGCATGGTATGAGACAGATAATCTGTGAAAAAAAAAAAAAAAAAAATCAAGCTCTTTCTGAGTCTCTCAGTGCTAGAAACAACCAATCAGAGCCAGGGGGCGGGTCTTAGTGCTGTCAACCAAATGTTAGTGTGATTGACACTTGTCCCTGGTACGTTGCAGCTAACGTAGTTTGTTGTGAATGCTACGGCCAGTTAGCATGGATTTTCCTGTGTTAAGCTGTTTTAGCAGCGTGTCCATCACGTGATTGACAGCGTTAAGACCCTCCTCCTGGTTCTGATTGGTTGTTCATGATCGGGAGCGGTGCATTTCTTCAGAAGGCAATAGTAGCTCAAGCAGGAGGTGAAGGGGATTCATTTTTCACAAATTATCTGTGTCATATACTTTCATGACATGGAGATCATGAAAAAAAACTTTTTTTAAAGTAAAAGTTACATACTGCACCTTTAAATAAAGCCGTTTGGATAGATATACGAGAACATCGTAGGTCTTTTTCAAAGTATGTGATAATGCATCTTCTAATTACAAATAAGAGAAGAATTTATTCGTGTTGCTCTAGCAGAGTCTAATGTAGCCCAGCACTCGGAGCCACAGCCTCACAGACGTGTGAAGCACTTATCCGCGGCACTTCCTGTAGCTTGACCTGTCAGCCGCTTTAACAAAGCGCTCGCTCGCGGTGGTAGCTTGTTCCTCGCCGGCGCGGCCGCTGCTCTCATCGCTCAGCTACAAAAGCGTCTGTGTACCATATCTCCTCTCATTAAGTCAGCTGTAATGCGCTCCCCAGGCAGGAGTCGCGCGTAATGCGAGGCCGTCTCATTAGCGCTGTCACGTCACTTCCATTTAGGAGCCTTTCCGACAGGCATTACGCGCCTCTTCCAGCGCCCAGCGTACCTCCGGGGCCCGACTCGGCACGTCCAATGACTTATTCCTGCTTAGCGCGTCACGTTTCCCAAACTTTCACTCATTCCTGGAGTACTATAGAAAAAAAAAAAAGAAAAGAAAAAACACAACAAAACACACATACTCCCAGCAGAGCCTTGGCAATTTAATCTTTTTTGTTAAACGTGTGAGGTAGAGTTGTAATCTAATAAACCTCATTAGGAAGGGAATAAGGCTTGATGAAGACAAGGGGATTTAAGAGACGCCTGTTAACCACCCTGCTTTAACCCTGAAGAAATTACCAATCAATGACCAGCGGCAAACTAATGGCTCAAAACGTTTGGCCAGACGTTCCCAAGGTGGAGCTTTTCTTCCGTTTTGCTCTAAAATTGCTTCCATTGACTGTGAATTTATTGCTCCGCGCAATTAAAATATTCACAATAATTTGATTTCCGCAGTTGCTGTGAGAAGCACAATGGCTGCAGCATTCGGTTTTTGGTCTCGGTCTTTGCTAAAGAGGTTTACAGTAATCGAATCCAACAGCACTTTCAACAAATGAACTTAAACCGCCTTTGGAAACGATAAAAATGAATTCAAACACCATTACTATTGAGCTGAAGTGATTAAAAGAGGAATATTGCTGCATGAGACGAAAACCTGCCCAAGGGAGGAATGGTAATGTGGGTCTGTACCGCGCTGCCTTGCTTTGTTTTGGGGGGTTTTTCTGTCTTCAATGCAGCGTTTAGCTGGATTCTTTAGATGCTTTATAGATTAAAAGAAAAAGAGAAAGAACTTCCAAGGAAGCTGCTGTCGGTTCAGATGGTTAGTTGCGGAGAGGAATCAAAGACGGAGGGAAAAGTGGCCCTGAGCTGGAAGCGTTCGCCCGAAACGACGGAGGAAATTTCAGATGAGAACGGTCGCCGGGGAGACGGCGGCGGGCTGGTTATTGATTCGTCCTCACGGGCGTCCGTCATTCAGACAAACGGAGGAGAAATCCCTTAAGGTGATCATTACTGCTGAACGCACGTCAGCCGGTCCATTAGGGAGCATGACCGCCCCTGGACCGAGGGGGGGGACCCAGAACAAGTACAGAGACAAATCAACCAGTCACTGTTAACAGGAACTGAGCTCAAATACAAAGACGAGGGCAAGATGAAGTTAATACGAGAAGCTGCAGATGTTCAGCATAGTGCTATGTGAACACATGTTTTTATTACATAAGTTTACTGTAATGCAGTGAACTAAAGCCATGTTATTGTTTGTCTTCTTAAATTTCGCTCTTTTCAACAGAAAAGAGCGAAAATAAACAAAATTGTGACGTAAAATATGTGTCATGGTCTTTGTTGGTTGAACTACGAGTCGTTGCATAGAAACTAAAGCAGAATTTATTTATTAAAAACAAGTAACCAGTAGGACAAGAGAAAACACCGGGAGCATAATACTTAGCTTACCATAATACTTAGCTTACCACCAACTGGAGTAGGAAGAAGTGAAAGCTTATTTAATCTTACTCCTCGTCTTAGTTTAATGAAATATATCACTTATCAACTCAGTGATTATCAGAAATGTTTGTGTGATGTTGTAGTTTAAAGAGTATTTTTATCGATTGCACATGCAGCACAAGTACATTTGACGCGTTCTGGGAAACATGTATAGGTGTGAGCACACGGCTCCATGCATGAGCCTTCGTCAAACCTGCACACCTACAAGAACCATTCAAATTACTTTCGGGTGACGTAATCGCCGCAAAGCCTTTTGGTCTCTTTCCAAACACATCACGAGCTGCTCGCTTAACGTTGTGTGTGGCTGACAACAAGCCGGGTCCGAACTCCTGGAAAACGGCAGGATATTTGCTGACGACGCATCGCCAGCCGTTCAAGGCCATCTAAGATGGGCAGTTTGCTACGCTTTCGCCTCCTCTGCTCTCCTCTTTTCTCCTCTTTTCTCCTCTGTTCTCCTCTGCTCTTCTCTGCTCGCCTCATTGGATCTCTGGTCTCCCTCTGTACGTCCGGAAGCAGAAGCAGGCATTAGCCTCTGGCAGAGCTCTATTAGCCAGGCTGCTTATTTGTTAACAGACTGGATTAATGTGCCGCACTTGGTATGGAAGGCCACCTGCTCGGCCGGTGAAGGGTATTGGTAGGCTCATTGGTCCGGCCACTAATCTGCCTCTGAGGATGATTGCGGGCTTTCTGTGGTGTGATAAGGCAAAGAGGGTCTCTCTCCTTTCTCCTTCCTCCTCATCGTCGCTCCGCTTCTCTCCAGGAACATTAGCTAACTGTTCATTTCCCATAATTCCGGGACTCTTGACCCCAGAGCTACCATTATCCTGGGTAAATTTCTAGATTTAATGCCCCCTTTCACAGACCCGCCGCCCCCCCAGGGGGATTGCATCGTTCTTGCAAAGCTAACGACGTTGTCTGATGGCGAGCGGTCAGACAAAGTCAGTAAAAGACTCGAGATTTGATTTGTGGATTTTCTAAGTGCAGAATTTGCAAAGATTGATCATTTTCAAGCATGATTCTCTGTTGCGTTGTGAAGAGGATCACAGGCAACATTTATTTATTTACACTTTTCACATGGAAATACCGGAAAGCACGTCACACAAGTAAAAAAATAGCAAAACTGCTACATATGTTGAATGTTTCCATCCATCTATGCATCATCTGTTTACCTTCCAGTAAACAGATGCATCTGTACTACATATGAATGTGTAGCGCACATTCATAGAACTAGCTTTTTTTTTAATAGATTCCATGTAAAAACATGATAGGTTTATAGTGAAGTTCTGTATTTATTGTTTTAAAATGGACCAAGAACTCTAAGAAGTGTGGAAAAGTAAGACCTGTAGACAAAAACACATGGAGGAACCCCTGATCTAAGCAGGCTTCCCTGGGGTCCTTATGCTGGACTTTAAAAAGAAATATAACGCATAACAAGATGATTAGATTCTTATTGGCTACTAACAGAGAAAGAACTGATTCTAACAAGAGGAGAAGTCAAATGCTCACAACTGGTTGTGTAGATAATCAAAGCGACCCAAACAATCATCCAAATCAAGGAAGTCATTTACACGCAAAACCCTTTACGTACTAGTCTACTTGACAGCAAGAATAGAGCTCCAACTCTCCATTTACATAGAAACAATCATCAGAGAACTGTGGACTTGAACAGATTTGGTTCGTGTGCCTCGTTCATCCGTGCAGACATTTACACCTGAGTACAAACAAGATGTCCAGCCGTCACAGCGCTCAGGAAGGGGACGGGTTCTGTGTCCCAGAGATGAACGTGCATAAAGACAAGTGTATGTCAATATGGCGTATGGCAATTTCTGGTTTCAACTACACCTGAGTTTGGGTAACTTCCATTGAAGTGCAAGAGAAACTACTGTACCACACAAGCCAAGACAGGATCACTAAACTCAGACAGCATAAAAAGAGAACTGTCGTACTGCATGAGGGCAAAATAATAGCCCCCATTTTTTGAAAAATTGGTTAAAAACAGTGAAATGAAAATGTGAAGACTACAGAGGTTTGTGTAAGTGAGCTGGATCTAACGTTATTCTTTCATTTCCTGTGCAAAGAGCGAACCATCCGACAAGAGATCCTGATGATCCAATGTTCGGCTGCAGAGAAGTTTAATCGTAAAAGCTGCAGGGTAACAGCATAGTCTGCTGATTGTCTTATTTTATTTTATTTTTTCCAAGGTCTGCTACCTTGCGCAGCCTGGTGAGGATGTAGTTAGAGTATTTCCTCAGCTTCCCACAGAGCAGCAACACAAAGAGGTGACTGAGTTGAAAGACGGGGCCCTGAGGGGCCAGCAGTCTGCAGGAGGTGCTGAAGGCTGGAGGTTTGATGCCCCCTTCCAATACAAACAAGCAAACACACACGCACGCACATACAGTGGCGATGTCACGCGCCTTCAGCCACCCCACGGCAGTGCCGCATGCACCATGTCAGGGACGAGAAATGATCTGTGAACCCTGGGGGAGCAAAGCAGCTAATGTGTGATGAACTCTGAATTTGAACCCGGAGAAGTGGCAAGTCTCGCATCTCTTCCTCTTTACTGGACGAGTCTCTCTGTCCGGTGAAGCGAGGCACATCGCGACTTTTTCGCAGCAGATTCCCCTCAAAACTGTGAAAATGTCAAAACTAACAGTACGGTACGTTTGCCTTTCTTTTACCACAACATTGTGTAGGGTGACATGTTAGATCTTCTCGTGTCTACGTTAGAACTTTCCCAATATTTCAGAAATAAGAGTTTTCCACTGAGGTAGCGAGTTGTAGTCTTTCAAGCTGAAGCATCAGTGTTGTTTAGGCCCAAAATAAAGCGAAAACAACCCCAGACGCATTCTAAGCAACGTCACAGTGTGATCCGAGTTGTTCTGAAGTCGGATAACGTTGAATGTCTGAGGAAAACAATATCTTTAGCTTGATATGAAAAGTAAGAAAGGCTTCAAATAGTTTCACAACCTCTGCAGGGAGAAAGTCAGACATTAATGCAGAAAAAAAGAAAAAAGAAAAAGGCAAAACGGAACAAAACAAAACTCACGAGGTAAAGCAAGGTGGGGGGGGAGAAAAAAAACAATACCTGAGCAGAATTTGATGCAACAGGAGGTTGTTTTTATTTTTTTCTGGCGTATGAAGATGAACCAGTGAGCTCCCCCTAGAGAAAAGTTTTCAGACCGAAACAAACAGCCTTCCTTTTTTTTTGCAGCGGATCTCCACCTCTTCCTCTCTCAAGGCTCTTCTTCTTTTTGAAGAAAGTTGTTTTTGTTGTCTAAGAGAGGTGGGCCAAGCAGAGACCTCCCCAACACGTGTGCATTTAATGTGCAACGTCAGCACTTTTTAGAGCATGACTTCATGTATTTTTTCTGCTTTAGTTCCCCGAGTGTTCAAAGTCAAACATATCACAGTCACCAAAAGGTTTCAGTAGGCAGCGGGACAACTTTGTCTTATCGTTCTCGCAGGAACTCAGCTGCCATGTGGAACAGCTTATTCCGTTCCCCAGACAAGTCTGTCTACAAGCATTTTGACAAATAATTGTTGTATTTTTTTCTGTTGTTGTTGTTGTCGTTCTTACCAACATCACCAGTGTCACATGCATCTCTAAAAGTCGTTTTAAGTATCACGCTTAAGAACATTTAATTATAATCCATGACTTCTTGTCTTGATGTGGTACGAACGAGAGACAGAGGTCATTTCTCTCTGCCTCTTTGAAAATGTAAAAAACTGGAGCGCATCATATTGTCACCTTCCTGAAATGATAATTTTTTGCCAAAAGTGCTTTTTTTTTGTGCCTGAATTGTATTTTTTTTTTTCAAATATAATTTTGTGCCAAAAAAAAAAACAGAAGACGAAAAAGAGAAGAGTTAGACCATCATGTTAGTAAGGTGACAATATCCAAGCAAGGAACTTGGCTGCATTCACACCAGCCCTGTTCAGTCTGCTTTAATTAAACTCTAGTTTGTTATCATGTTTGTTGTCCGGCTCGTTTGGAGAGGTGTGAATACGCAATCAAAAACTCTGATGCGAAGTGACAAATTGATCTCTGATGCACCTAAAAACCTAGGCCCGGGTTCGATTGTAGTGAACTCTGACGTGGTACCAATATATTTGTGAATGACAACTGGACTGGAGACGGCTCCACAAGCAAGATGTGGACTATAGCACAGGGCATTCTGGGTAAATACCACCAAAACAAACACACAAGTCCAGCACTAGAGGAAGAAATGGCTCAAATCCTACAACCGCTACAGTCTGACATCTTTCTACTTATGTTTACATTTCACGAAGAAGGAAGTCATGCTCAGTTTCTTCTTCAGTTGTTTTCATGTTGTTTCCTTCAGTGGTTCTTGGTGCAGCGGGTTTTTCAAAGGGTTTGGTTCGCTTGACACAGTGCAGTCTGCCGGACTGTCTGATGTGAAAAAAGCTGAAAGACCAAAGTTACCCGTATCTAAAATCAGAACAGTAATGAAATCAGTTTAAAACAACTGGAGTTTTCTTGCTTCAGCCCAGGTGATTTCATCTGAAATCATCTGTCTGCTGAACTGAGAGTTTATCTTTTGGCAAGTTAAAAAAAGGGAGCTAAGCAGGATAGTAAGGAACGTTGAAGAAATTTCCAAATGTCACAGCAGCAGACAACGGCATCTTGAGGTCATCATGTCTCCATGACAACCATTAGACACAACCTAGAGCCTGACATGCTCTTTTGAAGAGAAGCAAGGAAAAAGATCTTTCTGTTCAACCTTTACAAACTTTAATTTGTGGAACTCACAGATTTGCTCAGATGAGACCAAAATTTAGCTTCTCAGCAAAAAACCTAAACAGAAAATGCTTGGTAGATTTGGTGTAAAGTTTTAAGACAATAACAACATTTTTTTTTTATGTTTTTCCATGGCCATGTCCTTGCGTTGACCTAAATCCTATAGAAAACGACTGTGACTCTACGGCTAAATACTCCAAGGTTTTTCTTTACACATCTTGTGTATGACGGAATACATGCTGTGTATTCCGTCATGTATTTTTGTATCATTTCATTTTAGATAGATATACTGTGAACACATTTTGTTTGGATGCTTTCATGTCGCCTTGTTGTTGCATTGCGTCAAATAAATAAATTTGCCTCCTGTTGCTAAGGATTTAGCTAATAAAACAAATGGTTCATGCAAAAAAGAAGAAGAAAAAAAAAAAAAAAAATACTTTTGTCAACCCGGCTGAAAATTAACGATTACAGTCAGTTACTGTTACCGCACAATAAGAAATAATTTGGAGCTGAGAGACGTGCCATCGCTCCGCCAAGTGATCATTTGTTCCCTCAACAAATGAAATGACGCTTCTTTTTTTTTCCCTCTCCCAACCTCATTTAATTTGGTTGCTGGAATGAAACAAAGACACTGAAATAAGGAAATGGGAGGAGAAAAAAAAAAAGACTCAGTGGTGCAGAAAACATCCCAGAGAAATGAGAAGAGATGGATATGATGAGAGAGAGAGAGAGAGAGAGAGAGCCGCCATGCTCTCCGCAGTCAGGTGACAAAGCGCCCCGCCTGAGGCCACAGCCGTCATAAACGCAGTAATAGAGTGAACACACATTTTCATTAGCTATTGATTCATTTCCAATTCTCCATTAATTTTGGGGGGCCATCACTGCACAGTGGCCTTTCTCCTCCCCAGGCTACATTTCTCGACTCCGCCTGCTATAACCGTGGTAATTACTGCGCCGCCGCCCCGCAAGCTGTTCACAGTCTCGTAGCGCTGTAGAAAAAAAAAAGAAAAAAAAAAAAGAAGTATTCTCGAGGAAAGAAACAGCAAATGAAAGAGAGGAACAAGAAGAAGAGAGAGAGAGGGGAAAAAAGAAACTGACTGAAAGGGAGCAATCAAAAGCAGCAAGGCTATCACCTACAGGCGTACGGTTTGACAAAACGGAATTACAATGGGCCCTGAACAATTGCTGTTGTGCTATTCCAGCCTTAATTGTCAAAGAGCTCAATTTGTTCAAAGCTCAGGGTATGTGCTGCAACCTCGGCTGCTTCACTAGGCAGAAACTTTGTTCCTTTTCTTTTTCTTTTTTGTTCTTTTCTTTTGGAACAAACTTTTACTTATATCGCAAAGAGAGAGGAGAGGCACGCAATATCAAGCACTGATGACTCGGAGGATGATTCGACATCGAGGGAAGTCAACTTTAGGGATGATGCTTCACTCGGAGAGAACAAGCTAAACGTGCGTTATCTGTCGTTCCTCACAAATACATTCACAACCTTTAACTTTTCCGTGTATCGTCAACTAAACTAAAAAGCTCTCCTTTGTCCAGTAGCACTTCTATGGCCTGTTTTGAAACGGATAAAACTGAAGTGGCCGGAGAGCACTGACTGATTTGAGTTTTATGTCGTCATATAATGTTACTCCTTCATCAAAAGCATACATGGAGTGTTGCTTTGATTCTTTCATGCATGTTTGAGAAATCCTTTAATCTCCCATTCAGGATAACCATTCAGCTGGGCAAAATGCCTGAGTGGACCTAGCCCCGCCTTCAAGAACAAAGCTCCTCCTCGAGGCTGCGGTTTTCAAGCTTCCGCCTCACACAGCAACCCGCTCCCGCCGACGCCTCCGCCCAGTTCCTTCTGACTAGCCAGCAGCAATTAGCAAAGATCTCCTGAGCTCGTTAAATGAGCTACTTCTCAGTGCAACGTTGGTAAAAACGCTGTTAAGGGGTTGGTAGAGGAGCCATGTTGTGCTGACTTCTTAAAGGCAGAGTTTCAAGGAGACAAATTGTGAAGTCATATTTGATATATGCAGCATTTTTATAACCACTAAAGGTAACGTTGCTACTTGATTGTGACACCATGTGGCTGGACAACAGTGCTCCGTCAAAAACCATGTTTCTTCCACCTCACTATCTCCTAAGTTACTTAAGATTACAAAAATGTACAAAAGAGTTTGTGGCTTAACATGACGTAATTGTTATTTGTGTTGTTGTTAAATGTAATGTTTACTTCCTGTTTCATAATTGGTTATTGTGTTACAGTTTTATCATGTAAAGCATTCTGAACCGCCTCGTTGATGAAATGTACGAAACAAATAAACTTGATTTGAGTTAATACATTCAAGACATTATAGTTACTGTAGCTATTCATGCACTGGTCTGCATTCTATACACATGTAATGTTTTATGATTACAGGATTCTCAGCTGCCAAGAAAAATGTTGGAATGCATGACCGTTCCTCGTGGTAAAATGAGGCTGACCCGCAGGACAGGCTCTGTCGGTCTTGATTTCAGGCTCTCTTCTTTTTTTGGGGGACTTTCAGGCATCAGATTTGGCAAAACAGATGAAGAAATATGAGTAAGTCTTACCTGAGAGAGGAAACATCAAGGAATACATGTGAAAGAGAGAGCAAAGGGAGACAAATTAGAACTTTTGAGTCCGTTTGTAGTACATATAGAGTGTAATAAATACGTAATGGATCATCACGAAACAGCATTGGTTTCATCTAAGAAGGTACAATCTTTCATCCTTCTTGAAATAATAGTGAAATACGAAGATGACAGAAAATCTACATGTAGGATGACGCATGTTCAGCAAGAGGAACTCATAACTATTCTGCGCAGGAAAGCGCCCCTGTTCGTTACACCTGCGGCTACTGTGGAGGGACGGGGGGAATGAACTCCATCAGGTTCATCTATCACAACAGCCGACTCCCATGTGAAGCAAAAGAAGGAGTTGGGGGCGGGGGGAAACGGAGAAACAAATGGCAAACCAAATCAATTACACAAAAAAAGAATCAAGTCACCCATCAAATGTACACTCCGTTTTCTGTCATTCAGCCTAGCATTTTTTCTTCTCGCGGCTCAGGATTCAATTTTGAATGAAAAAACAAACAAAAAAAAAGAAAACCCGTTTACATTCTGAACAAACCTCACAGTTCGTCGGTTTCACTAAATAAAAACCCACGCTCCTTCCGATAGTCCTTTTTTCATCTGTTTTAGATGATATGAAGTCCTACAGGATTTTCTTGTTTATCCATATTCAGTACCTAGAAGACCTTTTCACATCCCTTGAAGCTTTTCACAGTTTGATTTGGATTTTATGTGCTAGACCAAATCAAATGATGCATAAATATGAATCGCAGTGAGAAGTAGTATGACTTTAATGAGTCATACTCATGAGCGCATTTGTATTCTCCTTTTATTGTACCTTACTACCTCTAAATATAGAAGAGTGGCAAGAAAAAAGTCAATGTTACAAGCAACTATAAGAAGTACAGTTTAAAGTCACCCACATATCACATAAAGGACACAACAAGAAGAACATTCGGGAAGGTTAGATGACGTAGAGGCAGTTTTCACACCTGATAGTCCGGTAGACTTGGGTCAATTTGGGACCAAAATTGGAAACATTTATTCCATTTTCAGCTGGTGTGGTTCACTTTCACACTGTGTCAAACAAACCAAACCCTTTGAAAACATTGTTCACCCATTCGCTTGTGGTGGCGCTGCACCAAGAACCACTGAAGGAAACGACATGAAAACCTTTGAAGAAGATGTGAGCCAACTTCCTTCTTCATAAAATATAAACAAACATGGAGTGTTGTCAGATTTTAATATTTGTAGGATTTCTCTTTTGTCTTTGGGTGTCATTTCACCTGCTAGCACTAGACACAAGCATTTGTTTTGGTTCCATTTACCCAGAATGCCCTGCGCTGTAGTCCGCTTCCTGCTTTTGAGGCGGTTTCCAGGTCTAAAGGAGAACAAGCTTTTTAGGCAAACCAGGAGGTTTGCTTTTTTGGTTTGCATAAATATTCGATTGCACATTCACACCTCCTCAGATGAACTAGACTTTCTAGTCAAGCAAACTAGAGTTAAATTAAAGTGAACTAAACAGGGTTGGTGTGAATGTACGCTAAATAGTCTGCGTGCAAAAATGCTACATGTGAAGAAAAAATTAGCACACTATCCCCAAAGCAACACATGGTGTTTGTGGCATTACGCTTTGCCTTTTTGAGCCCGTAGGAAGATAGTTTGAGCTAAATACAGGACAATCCCAGAAGAAAGGCTGCACTTAATTGTGTGGCAGAAGTTGACCTTCCAGCACAACAATGATCCTAAATATACAGCCAGAACTACAAAAAGAGCTTGTCACAAGGCTTCAAAATTTAAGTTCGTTGGTACTATTCATCCAATCTGACTGAGCTAGAGCAATTTAGCAAGTAATGGGACCTATTTTCAGCCTCTGGATGTTTAAAGCTGGTACCTGAAAAGACTTGCAGCTCTAATAGCACTAAAATGTTGTTTCACAAAGGGGCTTACTACCAAAATGTAAACCACACGTGTACACTTTATTTAATCATAAAGTTGACAGTTGAGGCTCATTTTCCTTCAACGTTTTCAGGTCAAAGGTCTATAAATGCTCTTGTGCACCACGTCTCAAATTCAACAGGGACCCCCTTCAATCCCACAATCTGCCAGGACCTGGCAACCTGAGGACAAGCACACGGAAATAAAATTAAGCATCTTGCATGTTGCCCATTTAAGTTTCTCGTAAAATAGCCTCAAGATGTGAGCTAGAGAGGTTGGACACAAAGTGCTAGACTGCCAAACTGGGAACAAAAAAAGAAAAAAAATGCACATGAAGAGTTTTTATATTCGCTTAGATTAAGGGTACTTGGAAGAAGGGTAACATAACGACGGCGTTGTCAAGGAAACAAGTGCCACAGCGACACCTTAATCTGAAAAAATATAATTGGAAAAGGAGCGATAAACATCTTTTTAGTCTGGGTGTGTGATGTACTGAGCGACATCTGAAAGGAAGCAGCCTCAGCACTCATTACTGAACTTATTGTACGAATAACACTAATGAATACATGTGGAGAAACAACCTCAGAGGTTAAAGGAAGGATTTATATGCACAAACAGACTGCTGACGCCGTCGCACAGCAAAAAGAGTCTGGCTCTGAAAGCCTCCAGTGATTACACGGCGAACATAAACGCAAAGAGCGACAGTGTAAATAGCAAAGGGAGTCCGCGAGACAAATATCCGATCGTGCGAGAGTACGCGCGCGCTCCGCCTCTTGTTTCTCCGGCACGCGCCCCAGTTGGAATCCGTGGCACAGGCAAGTCGCACCGTAGGACACGGTGTTATTAGTGCCTCAACCTTGGCAGAGGAGAGAAGAAGTCATAAAGAACTCAGCGCAAAATGACATGCAAATAAGGAAGAACTCCAGAAATCTTTGCTATCTCTCGCCAATTATCTTGTTAATTACAAGCCATTGTGGAGGACTCCTACTGTTGGCGGAGTCTCTGATTATACAGTGCATTTGTCCGCACTTTCCAGCAGCCTAATCAGTAATTACTACCTGCAGCTGCAGCTTGGCGAGGAACAGGCCGGGCCCATCACGGGGCAACGGGGAACACCGGGCAGCTTGAGCGACCCCGCTCCCGTCACCAACCGACTCTAGTCGTGTTGGAGGTTGATGCGCCGCAGTCACGTTAGACTACAATGTAAGGGGATACAATCACGCACACATTTCATGATAGAGTAAGTTAGGTGTCTCTTAAAATACTAATATATATGCATACAAAAGTAAATCGCTTGAATTATACATAATAACATACAATGCTCTTAAAAAAGTATTTTTGATTTTCTATCACACATTTCAAATCAAACACATTTTAGGAAACCCGAAGAATGACAAAAAACAAAACAAAAAACATACTGCTTTTAAATCAGGACTTTATTTGCTAAAGGAGGGAAAAAAAGATATCCAAGCCAACCTGGCTCTATTTGGAAAAAGTAATTACCCCCTAAATGTCATAACTGCTTGTGAGCAACAACCGCCATTAAGCAAAATTGCTTAGTATAAGAGGCTTTTTATATGATATCTAAATTAGTTTGATGATCTGAAGCAGAAGGGATCATTTGGAAGGGGAGGCTTTAGAGAGAAACATTTAGAGAAAGAGAGAGAGAAAAAATGCCACCAATTTGATCTCATGGAGAAAATGGAACCATAGCAACTGATTCAGTAGCTTGTAAAACCACATTTAGCACAAACACTTATTCTGTCTGTGTGACAGAAATAAAAGGCATCCAGGCAGTGTAGCTGCAAAACACGCAAATCATCACACCTCCACCGCCATGCTAGCTGTTTTTCCATTCACTCTTAATTGCATTATGGGTAAATATTTCTATTGTCTAAAAGTTGTGGTGGGAGTTAATTCAGATGCAACTTTGCAAACCCAGATTGCGCAAGAATAGATAATTATGGATCATATCCTGAAGCTAATTCTAGCAACTTGTGGTTAGGTTGTATCTCCTGTGCTATGATAGTGACGTAGCTTCTCAATTCAAATACTGTAAATTAAGAACAAGAATATGACAAACAATATAAGGGACAACATATTACTGTTTTAAAGTTAATGCCCACATCCATCGGTATTTATAGGCTGCCTTTTGTTTCCATGGATATATTTTCTAAAGCGCTTTATCTCTTACAGAATACTTGGGTGCAGACTTGTTCACTATCTTGAACTTTAACAATTAAATGCTGTAGTTCCAAGATGGAGATAGTGTGAGACGGCTTTTGGGGTAAATGTGCCAAGATAGCCACTCTTAAGAAAATTAGCAACTGCTCTAAATGGTTCCAACGTATGTGTAAAATGACCAACAGATCCAAAATTGTTGGGAAATGACCGTATCAGCTTTCTAAACTGGTTCTTTAAGATCATTCCTGGTGTCTTTGCATTGTGTTGACGTAGTTGAATAATCCAGAGCATCAAAATGCTAGCATAGCATAACAGATATGTGCACCTTCCTCTGGATTTGGCTGCTACTTTTCCAACAAAATCCTCTGGAAGCAGCAGGTGTGTTCTTAGCTGTTGCCATGAAGACAACTTTCATATCCATATGGACAAATAATGCAACTACCTTTAATATATTTACCAATTATACCCAGGAACTAATGTTAGCAGCTTGTTAGCTTGTATCTTGTGTACTTCGACAGTGATGTCATTAGCGTCTCAATTCAAATATTGTTAATTAAGAGGGAGAATATGACAGGAACTGTAGTGGACAATACACTACAGTTTTAGAGTTACAGTGGGGAGAACAAGTATTTGATACACTGTTGATTTTTCAGATTTTCCCACTTGCAAAGCTTGTAGAAGACTGTAATTTTTATCATAGGTACTCTTCAACTGTGAGAGATGGAATCTAAAACAAAAATCCAGAAAAATACAATGTATGATTTTTAAATAATTAATTTCCATTTTATTGTGTGAAATAAGTATTTGATCATCTATCAACCAGTAAGAATTTTGGCTCTCACAGACATGTTAGTTCTTCTTTAAGAAGCCCTCCTGTTCTCCACTCATTACCTGTATTAACTGCACCTGTTTGAACTCGTTACCTGTATAAAAAACACCTGTCCACACACTCAATCAATCAGACTCCAGCATCTCCACAATGCCCAAGACCAGAGAGCTGTGTAAGGACATCA